>VZRR01010096.1:115040-132538 GCA_013398015.1 Oreocharis arfaki
CCATCCCAGCCCCACCTGGCTGCCCCAAGGGTGATCACGGATGCCAGTGACCGGGAGCCTTGGGGACGCAGCAGCATCACCATGCTGGGGACTGCCAGGGCAGGGGCTGTGCCCCCCACACACTCCCAGATTCTTAAAAAAATGATTGTTTATTATAAATCAGAGACAGAAAACATTTTAAAAAAGACTTTTTTGAGATGAAACATTTGACACAGAAATGAGAAGGGTAAATTGAGGGGGTATGGAGGCAGGCGGCTCCCAAAGGACACTGGTACAGGGGTATGCCGGTCTTAGAAAAAGCTGCAAAAGCCCCTCTGAGAGCCCCCCCTTCCCCCCCCCCGTCCCAGGGCAGTGATCCAGCACCCACCCCAGATGAGGGACATGGGGCAGGGGCTCTGTGGCACCACCTGAAACATCCACCCCCCGAAACGTCCACCCCCCTCCAAATCAGGGAATGGCATTTCGCCAGCAGTTTTGGAGAAGTTTTGGAGCATCCCCAAGCCCCACCAGCCCAGGCAGCTCCTGGAACCTAGGGTGGGGGATGGACACGATAAAAAACCCCTCTCCTATTTCTTGCCCATCCCAAAGACTTCACAGTTGGGGTACAGAAGGAGGCTGGGGGTCCATGGCTGCCCTCAGGATGAGGAGGAGGCTTCATGACTACCCGGCAGAGGGTGGGGGACACCGAATACAGCTCCCCCATCCCCAGTTCCTTGCAGAGCAGGAAGAAGAAAACCCAAGGGACAGGCAGAGCCCACAGGAAGGACAGAAGAGCAGCAGGAGCAGGGGCTGGCACAGAAGCCTCAGCCCGCCAGTGCAGCGAGCATGTCCATTCTCTGCCCCTCAGCTCCCCACTGCAGCCATCCATGGACGGTTTTCCCAATGCAGGGGGTCTCTGGGTCCCCTTGTTGGAGCGCAGTGGTGCCATGCCAGGATCCTGGGCACACGTCCCTCGTGGCCCGGCTCTACCAAGCCCCCAGCACAGAGCTGCCTCTAGCCCCAGCCAACGGGACAGTGACAAACGGGCCGCCTCCACCCGGTCAGTCTTGCAAGAGGTGGACCAAGCTGGCAGGGAAGACTCCGGTGCGGGAGCCATCGCCCTCGATGAAGCCGACCTGGGGGTGCAGAAAGAGGGTTCAGGGGGGTGGGAGTCTTATCTCGAGCTGTCAGCCCCAGAACTTCTCCCCTGCCCAGTTCCAACGGGGATTTAGAGAGGCGAAGCTGTGGTGACACGTCAGTGGAGCCCTCCCAGCAGGAGGCCCCCATCCATGCCCTCCCCAGAAAAACTCAGCCTCCTTCAGAAGAGAACTGGAGGGGGAAAAGGACCAGGATTTGATTCCCAGCACCCGTCTGTGCCACAGTGGCTCACCCAGATCTGCTCGTCCTCCTCCCGTGTCACCACGATGACCTCCCCCTTGGAGAAGGTCAGCTCTCGCGCCTTGTCCCCCTTGCAGTCAGCCACTGCTTTCACCCGCTTCTGCCTCCCCTTGGCCTGAAATGGGATGAAGAGGGGGTTTCAGACACCCCCCAGGCCACCCAAAAGGCAGCAAGAGGGATACGACCCCCTGATCGTTCCGTCTGCCACCCCAGGATAAGAGGAGCTGGGATGCTTCGGGATGCAGAGAGGAGGATTTGCACCTACCGGAGCAAATCTCCTGGGCATGGGCACAGGGGGCACCTTGCTGAGAGCAGGGTCCTCGGGGCCACCAGGGCTCTGGGGGGACCCGGCCGCCCCCGCTTTGCCCACCGTGCCGCTGATGCGCCGGTAGGAGCGGGTGCTCTCTGAGCTGTGGGTGACATCGGGAACAGTGTCACCCCCCCACCTCTGCCGGTGCCTTCCCCTTCCCTGTCCTCCTTCCTGCAAGGTCTCGGGGTGGGTCAGGGCTTCCTCCATGGGACCTGGCTCCCACCCACAGCCCCCTGGATGCTGACGGAAAGGGTCCCGAACTCCCTCAAATGAGCCCATCCCACCACATTTTCCCATGAGAGAAAAAATACATATGATAACTTGCAGAGGATCTCTGTGTCCTCCCAAATAATCTGTGTCATTGTCTCCAAGGACAACTCAGCATCCCCACAGCTGTCCTTATCTCCTCCCACATCCCAGGGTCACCATCAGCTTCTGTGGAGACCCCAGAGGGTGGGGACCCCTTTGCTCCGCAGGGACTCCCCATGCCCGTGGGGGTGGCAGGGGTTGAAGCCAACGCACCAGCACCACGCAACGACCCCCCAACACCAAGTGCAACCCCAGCCTGGAGCAGGGTTCCTACCCAAACTTGACGGGGGGGATATCGGGAGCCGTGTTGCCTGGCAGGGGCTGCCCAGGCGGGGGACTCAGCTCCGGCCCCCGCCGACTGCTGCTAGTGTCCGTCTCGGAGCGGGTCTCCCAGTATGCTGCCCGCTGGCTCTCAGTGGGGCTGCAGGTGCTGGGGGTGCCATCCGGGGCACCTGCACTGCTGGCACAAGGCAGGCTGCGTGGCGCCAGCGCCTCTGCTGCCCCAGAGAAGTGGGGCTCCGATGCCTGCCGGGGCAGCTCG
Source organism: Oreocharis arfaki (assembly GCA_013398015.1). Taxonomy (NCBI): domain Eukaryota; kingdom Metazoa; phylum Chordata; class Aves; order Passeriformes; family Paramythiidae; genus Oreocharis; species Oreocharis arfaki. The sequence continues at coordinate 117,578 of VZRR01010096.1, forward strand.
GGGCGCTCTGGGGGAACATACGCAACGGGGACAATAAACTTGGTCTCCGGGGGAAGGCACGGCCCTGCCACGATGACCCCCCCACTTCAACTCACCAGTGGGGCTGTGGCCAGGTTTGGGGCGAGAGCTGCCCCGCGTAGGGTTTTTGAGGGGCAGCGGTGGGGGGATCTCCTCGCTGTGGGCCCGGCGAGGTGCAGGGCGTGAGGGCACCAGGATGCTCTCGTAGGTCTTGTTGGTGACGTCCATCCCCATGCAGCTCCAGCGGGCCTGGGGGCAGGCGGGCAGCGGGCCAGCAGCCAGCGGTGACGAGCCCTTGAAGGAGCGCTGGAGGGGGCTCACCTGGGGGTACACACACAGCTCCAGGGATGTCCCACTGCCACCCGCCCCCCAAAAGGGTCTGCACTCTCCCAGCCCCCTCACTGGGGATGTGGAGGCCCCCCACCACCATCCTGCAGGTACCTTCTCCTCCAGCTCATCTTCGCTGTCATAGGGGAACTCTGATGGGGGCTCCCAGTCATAGTCCACATGGATTTGCAGGGAGAGCTTTCCTGCTTGCGCCTGCTCCAGCTGCCAGAGGGACGGGGCAGATCAAGGGGATCTCAGGATGGGGCAGCGCATAGAGCACTGGAGGGACACGTCCCAGAAGCCCCCCACCTTCACGCCAGCCCTCCTCAGGCGCTTTGGTCCCCTCTCCCCAGGCTGAGCTTCTCCTCCATTCCTCCATCCCACCTACCAGCTCCTCACACTCGCCGTGCTTCAGCCTCCTCGCCACGTCCAGAGCCGTCTCGCCTGCCGCGTTCACTGCCCGAGGGACAAAAGGGGGACAAATCCAGGTTTCAGCCTCACCGCTCCCACCAAAGAACCCCAAAACCCCCATCCCAACCTCATACCTATGGTGAAGGCAGCTTTGCCCTTCAGGAGCAGCTTGAGGCAGTTGGGCCGGTTGTAGAGTGCCCCATAGTGCAAGGCCGTGTTGCCATCCTGCGTCACCCAGTCCAGTGTCCCCCTGTGCAGGGCCAACAGCAGGAAGGTCACGGCTCGAGAACGCACAAGCATCCTGTGCATTCCTCCCACGAGGGAGAGGGGCAGGGAACACTGGGAGCACCTGGGGACGCACCCATTCTGGATGATGAAGTCCACCAAGGGAAGGGATGATCTGTCGGCATGGCGCACGGCCACGTGCAGCGCCAGCTCGCCTGCATCCTGCCAAGAGATGGGAGCGAGAGAGGACCCTGAGAATGCTCATCTTCCTCAGGATGAAGGGAAAAGAAGTACTGAATCCAAGAATGCTCATCTTCCCCCCCCAAATGGAGGGAAAAGCAGTGCTGGATACATGTATGCTCATCTCCCCCAAGAAGGAAGGGAAAGGAGAGCCGAACCCAGGGATGCTTCATCTCCCAAGATACGGAAGGGAGAGGAGAGCTGGCCTCAACAATGCTTCATCTCCTACAAGCAGGAGAGAAGAAAGCTGGACCCGAGGATGCTCATCTTCCCACCGGCACACCCCTGCCCAAAGCTCAGGACAACCCTGAGCACAGGCACCCAGAGAGGGAAAATCCATTCCGTCAGGTGCAGGGCTCACCTGACCCTCAGGGCCGGCCAGGGGCTTGGTCAGGTCATGCCCCTCGGCAAAGGCCTGGAGAAGGGCCAAGAGGTCACGGGCTCGAACGGCTTCCCAGAGGCTGTGGGGGTTGTCCCGGCCGCTTTTCTGCACGTAGCGTCGCTCCACGTACTTGGCCACGATGTATTCCTTGCGCGCAGCCCTGCGGAAGCCGGGCTCGGATGGGCGTAGAGCCAGGGGGCAGAGCCCTGTGCTCCTGCCTCCTCCTCGAGCCTCAGGATCGAGGGTAAACCTCCCAAGAGGTGCAGATCCCCACCACAATCCATCAGTGACACCAGGATGCCTCATTCCAGGGCTGTCTTAAAGCCCGTGGGCAGCGGCGGCACGGGGACAAGGACAGGGCACACACCACGTGCTCCTCTTCCTCCTCCTCCTCTTCTTCCCAGCACACCCAAGTCCCTGACTCACATATCACTGCTGGCCAAGGGCTTGGGACAGTCCTGTGTGGGTAGCGTGGCCTCCATGATCTCATTGAAGCGAGCATTCCCGATGCTAACGGCCAGCTAGGGAGAGAAGAGAACAGAGGGACACGAGCCCTTCTGGCCACGCTCACCCTGCTCCAGCCAGATCCCATCTCAGAAGGAAGGAATCCATTGGATCCACCCAGGACTTTCCCGGAGCAGCATCTCTGCCAGGATGATGCTCTCTTATGGCAAGGGAGATCTGTTTTAGGAGGGAGAAAATCCCGGGGAGCTGCCAGCTGTCCCCCGCTCAGCAAATGGCTTTGCAGAGCCCCCCTTGCCCGGATCACTGCACCAGGGAAACTGAGGCAACTTTGCAAGCCCCGGAGCAAACCGGGGACAGATGGGATGGAGGAGAAGGAACGAACCCTGTGTCCCAGGAGGTTTGGGAGACACAGAGGGTGATTCCCAGGGGCCAGGAGACCTCCAGACTCAGGGAGCAGCTTACCAGCAGCTCGGAGGTGCTGAGAACATCCAGAGTGAGAGACTGGATACGGGAATAGTGCACACCCAGCTCCCGATGGATACCAGAGCACTCGATGCATGTCAGGATGCCAAGGTTGGTAGAGAGCCACGTGGGATCTGCAGCGGGAGTGTTGCGGGCCTCAGCGCACGCCCGGCCTCCCGAGATGCCGTGACCCCCATGACAGCTGACCCACACGCAGGGCAGGGGGACACCACAGGCCTTGACGTACCTGGGGCGCCGCAGTCACAACACTGCTTGTTTCCTGGCATGTTCTTCACCTCACCGATGACCAACCTGGTGAGCTCCTGCACGCTGCCGTCCACCCCGGTGCCTGCCGCCGCCCCGCCGCTGCCCCCATCCCCCTTGAAGGCGTTGCTCAGGGCTTCGTCCTTGCTGTTCTGCAGCACCGAGACCCACCTGGGCAGGAGGGAGGAGGAAGAGGAGGATGGGGAAGGCCGAGCAGGATCTGGCACGCCGAGGAGGAGGGATGGGCTGTGGCACTTACACAACACACTCCTGCTCATCCTCCGCTTGGAAGTGATACGTCCTGTTGTCTGCAGGGATGGGGAGAGGGGAGAGAAGGTGAAAGGGGAGAAGCTGTGTCTGAGACATCCCTTGAGTTGTTCAAGGCCGGCTTGGACAGGGCTTGGAGCAATCGGGTCTAGTGGAAAGTGTCCCTGCCCATGTTGAGGGGGTGGAACAAGACAATCTTTAAGGTTGCTTCCACAGCTAACCGTTCTAGGATTCTGTGATCTAGGGATGCCCAGGACAGCAGGAATCAGCTGAAATCTCTTCCAAGGAGCTGCTTAATTACAGATTAAATCACTGCACATTACCCTTCCATCACCTGAGCCCTGTCACAACCTCTTTTTGTCTCAGCTTTCTAGATCTCCTCGGAGACATCAGTGCTTCATCTGTAAAGACAGCCAGGAAGACACCCAGAGCCAGATTAAAAGCATTTAAAGAGGGTGCCAAGGTGTTTCAGAGGGAAAACCCACTCCAAAAAGGGAGAGGTCCCACCACAGCCTCTACCTCCAGGTCAAACACCTCACCCCAGGCACAGCACCTCACCCCCGGCACTCACGTGTCACCAGGTCAAAGCATTTCTTCTCCTCAGCATGGGGCCGCACCTGGCAGGTGAGGAGGTTCAGCTTCACAGGGGGACGGTTTATCTGCGGGATGAGAGGACCGAGGTGGGTTAAAGGACCAGGAAGAGATGGGATGGGCATCGCCATCTCCAGTGGCAACTGTGGCAGTACAACCGCCAGCCCAGACTGTTTCTCTTGGGATAACCATGAAAATCAGACCCTGTCTGACCCATTTTAGAAGAACAGGAACACTTTGCAGGTGAGCACGGATCCGAGATGTGCCTCTCTCCCTGCTGCAGTTTCCAGCCTCCAACGCCAGGGGGCATCCCTTCCCTCCCAACCAGCCCCATCCCCTCCGGGCTTGTCCGGACCCTGACCGCCCATCTCGCTGCCCCAGCCAAGCCCACCCTCCTCTCCCATGGACCCCTATTAGACACGGGGAACCTCCTTTGGACCCCTGTCAGACACAGGGGACCTTCTTTATCCAGTCCCATCCCATATCGAATTTAAAGCCAGGCAGATTTGTGACCAGTTTGGGCAAAACTAAACCTGAAATCCAATGGACACCAAAGGGTGCACAAAGAAAGGTCGGGGCTGCAGCCCCCACGCTCCCCACCGTGCTGTGGGAGATGGTCAGGCAGCCGTACTTCACACCGCACTTCCTCTTCTGCCACACTTTGCGGATCCTGAGAAGGTGGAAGAGGAGGAATGAGGATTGCACAGCTGCCACCACCCACATCCACGTCCCAAACCAGCCACAGCAGCCCTGAGCAGAGGCCTCACGGTGTCTGGATACGGGGTTTTGCTTTCTCTAACTCACAGAGCACTAAACGTCCCCTGAGCTGGATTCCAGCTCTGGGGTCTCCCGTGAGCATTGACAACATCGGGACGAAGCTGGGAGCTCTCCAGGATAACACTCATCCTCACCCATCGCTCTTCTTATACAGGAATCCTGACTTCTCTGTCCCATACTGCTTGTTGCCTTGGTGCTGGTGGATACTGTAGCCACTGCCAGAGTTCTTCCTGCTCAAGTTTTCCTGAAAAAAGGCAATTAAAAAGCAACGTGAGAGGCACAGAGGTGGTTGCTGCCCCAGGTGACCTTGCCCTTACGTGGGTACAGTGTGCCCAGCAGGATGCCAGACACCCCCATGCCCTCCCAGCATCCAAATGTCTCCAGGTCCCTGGAGAGGTTAACCCAGCTACCCTCTCCCTTCTGCTCCCCATCCCCAAACTAACCCTAGGGGACCCAGCAACCTCCCAGTGCTCCTTCTCGGCTCTCCCCTGGCCACCCCAGGGCCTCACCTCCTTGTTCTCCAGCTGCAGGACGTGGCGGAGGGAATCGCGGGTCTGCACGAGCTGCTTCACCTCCTCCTCCTGCGCTTGGTGGAGCTGGAAGGGGAGCGGCTCTCAGCGAGCGCGGGTGCTCTCAGGGGCTGGCACGGGGACGGGGGCGCGGCATCGCGGGAGACGCGTCCGAGGGGCGTCGCGCGGCAGTGCCAAGGCCTTACCGCATGCAGGGACACAGCGAGCTTCTCGATGAAGGGGTAGAGGTTCTGGGCAGCCTTCCAGCCATCTTGGAAGAAACTGGGTGTTTGTGGAGGGCGATTAAGATGCAGGTGGGGAGGATGGGGGAAAAAAGAGGGTTTTTAGAGAAAACGTGGCAGGAGATCACGGCAATCCCCTCCCTGGAAAGCTGGGCTCGCTCTGTGGCTCCCTGGCTATGGGGATCTGGAAAGAGCCCAGCAAAGGCCAAGCCCAGCCCATGGGGTCTGGATACCCCAAATATTTGGGGTGTTTGGGATGCAGGATTGGCCTCATGTTCAATCCCAGGTCAACTCACTGGGGAGCAGCGCTGCCAAAAGCCACATTCTGAGGGGTCTCTGGGTCGCAGCCCCAGTCAAAGACATGCTTTTAACCAGGGACTGTCTCGACCTGCCTCAGTTTCCCCACTTGAGAACTGGAGATGATGACTCCCACACACTGCTATTCCAGCCTCACGGAGCAACGGGAAAGGCAAGGGGATGTTGATCCGTGCTCCAAACGCCCTCATCATGAGCCCCATGGCTAATGCCAAGAGCTGCTCAGCTGAGCTCATCCCTGGAAATCTATCCAGAAACCAAATCATCAGATATATCTCAAGCCAACGTCCCTCCCCCAGCCCCACGGACACATTTACGGCTCCTTGAGCCAACAAAGCACATTTCAGCTCCCCAGAGAAAACTGGAGAGTGACAGGCTCTGCCCAGTATCTCCATCAACAGCTTTATGGATCTGGGACGAGAGTAGAAGACCCCAGACCCCTGTGGGACCACCCAAGGGTGACGACTGCCCCAGGGGCGAACCGTCTTGACCAAGGCGGCACCTACTTGTGCTGAGCATGGAAAAACTTGATGAGGCTCTGCAGGAAGTCTGGTCCCTGCTTCATCTGAGACTCGTTGGCTTTTAGCAGGTACTGGAGGGGGAGAAGACACCTGGTTAGGTGACAGAGACAAGGACCGGTTGGAAATATCCCAGAGGAAAGAACAAGAGCCCGCCCAGGCCTTGCTTCCCTTCCCAGCCCGGGGAGGAAGGTTAAAACACTGGCTACGTTTCAAGAAGTCAAGTCACGATGTTGGATTTGAAGGCAGCTTGCTGGGGACCACCCTCAAAAAACCTGGCTCTGGAAGTCCTCCAAGACCTGGAAAGCTCAAGGACCGAGGCAGGCCTCCAGGGTTTCCAGCCAAGCACGCTCCTCCTGCTGCTCATTACTTCTGGAGTTAATAAATAACCGAAACTCCAAGGCAGCTCGTGAAGGAAAAAAAACACAACAAAAAAGGCCAAATGTTTTTTAAGACATGGCCCTTCTATTCCCAAAAAATCAGACTCCAAGAAGCAAGCACCTGCAGCACACCAGCGCCGGAGGTCTGAGGTGCCCCGTGGGATGGGGAATTTCAGCTTTATGCATCGAACCCATCCATCAGCTGCAGGCAGGGAAGGAAAGACACAGAGTCTCGCTCACCCTAAGCAAAATAAGGAAGGGAAGAGATTTTCCCCCTGCAAGCTCCTCTCCAGCGGCTGGAATGGTTTCGAGCAGGGAGCAAGGGAAGGAGGAGGCAGCCCTGAGCTCTGGGGGCTTTCCAGGGTGGAATAGAGCTCCTGGAATGGATTCTTCCCATGCCCCAGGCATTCTGGACACCCTGAGGGGTCACTGGGCCGGGGAGGGTTGTTAAACTGCTCCGTGCGAGCTGGAGACGCCAAGTCAGTATCAGGGAGCACGACTGTGCCCTTGAACCATGTCCCACCTAGAAAAGGCCACACGTGCCCGGCTCCCGTGGGATGCCCCTGCCCTGCCACCCACATCCCACAGTGACAGTGGCAGCAGAGTGTCCCAGCCAGCGCTGGCCGGGACCCACGAACAAAGGGGTGCTCCCAGCACCCCCAGGCCCACGTCCAACTGCTCCTGAGGGCGTGAGATGGCTCACAACGGGGAGACATGACCACTCCATGGGGTGAAACGGGACCCTGATCCCAGCCCAGGAAGCATCATGGCCCCCAGCCCCCCAGAAGAACTGCCCTCCCATTCCCAGGGCCAGCAGCAGCTCTCGTGCATGCAGAAACACGGGTTCACATGCCCTGCTCCAGCTCCCACCTCTCCATGTGCTGTTATTTATCCCACAGTGGAGCTATTCAAGAGAGTGACTCATCTGGCTGGGTCCCAGCTCCGAGGCAGGCACAGCCTCCTCCCCACAGCCCCTGCTCTTTGCCGGGCAGGCATGGGGTGGCACCGGGATCTGGCCCTAGGGAACACGGGAGACCTCTGGGACAACCCGCTGCGGACTTGTTCCCCGCTCTGTCACCCCCAAGGTTTATGGGGCTGCTGAGCGTCTGGAGCCAGGACACCTGGGTTCCTCCTTGCTGCGGGGCTCTGAAATTGAGTCTCCGTCCTTCACTTATTCCCACGTCACCTCCCGAGCATGGACTGCAAGGACTCAGAACTTGCCGAGGATCTGGGGTGACTCGTGACTCCCTCACCAAAGCCAGAAGCAGTTTTGAGGATGGGGAAGATCACAAAGTCAACCTCAAGGATGTTAGCCAAAAAGCTCACTTTTTACCCAAATGCTACCCAAGAAAGGGGTAGGAGCGGGGCTGGAAGGACATGGAAGGAACACCCAGGCCACCGTTGCGGGGCACCACGGGTGCCATTTGGAGCTGCATCCCACAGGGACCTCAGTATGGGGATGGGATGGGGGTCCCTGAGCTGGGACCGTGCAGGGACACAACGGGATGGGGACGGACAAGAGCCCCCCACAGCACACAGGTGGGGCTGCACTGGTGTCGAATACAGGGACGGGCTCTGACACCCCTACATAGCTTTGAGCAGAGCAGGCCCCCGCGTCCCCCTGGGACTCAGTTCCTGGGGGGGGAACAGTCCCCAATCCCCCCGGCACAGCCCCCACCTCACACATGTGGAGCTGGAAGAGCCGCCGCTCCTTCCGCATGTCCTCGGCCACCTCCGCTGCCGCTGGCTCGGCCTGGATGACCCCAGCCAAGCGGGCTCGCTCTCTCTCCTTCTCCATCTTCCCCCTGTGGAATGGGATGGCGGTGGGCTGGGGTGATCCCTGTGATCCCCCCGTGATCTCTGCTCTGACGGGTGTCCCATGCGGGAGGCTACCGTGGGGATACGATCAGGAAAAACATCTCCAGCCCCTCTCCAGCCCCTCTCCCTTTCCCCTTTGGGAAAAGCTGGACCGGAACCATCCCCACGACAAACCGGCACCCCGGGGACAAAACACCTTTGTGTGGAGCGGGATTAGGTAGATTTTGCCAGAGGCAGCGTGTTCCTTACACTTTGGTCTCATAATCCTTCCAGGCCTTTTCAATCTGCTTCTTGGAATCCTGTGGCAAAGGAAAGAGGGGTTGGCAGCTGTCAGGGAAAGCAAAAGAGCTGGTGGCACTGATAGGGCCGAGAGCTTTGCTCTGCATTGCTGCACCCTTTGGGGGTGAGGAGTATCCCTACTAGGTCTTCACCCCTCATTTCTGTCACTCCCAACCCTCAGTGCTCCCTTCCAGCCCCCGGTACCGGCTCCTTCCTTCTCCCGGCCACGGGCGTGAGCCGAGTCCGTACCAGGGGTCTTGCTGCAGAATGCTGCCAAATGAGTGACCCTGGGGACAGGACTCACCAGGCGGCCGTCCTTCAGCTGCCCCTTCAGCAGGCTGTCCAGGGGGAAGGACACAATGTTATTCAGGTTCTGCACCTGTAGAAGGCAGAGATAGGATCACCCCACGGTGGGGGAAGTCAGGGAGCTGGAGCCCCGGGTCCTTCATGATGCCAGAGACCTCCCCCCGGCTCTATCGCTGCCCCAAGAAGGGTTAAAGAGGCTGGGAGCAGGGCCGAATCCAGGATCCTGGCAGAGGGCAGGCTGGGGCTTGTTGGAGCTGGCTGCAAGACGTCTGACGAACGTGGCCCTTCCCACAAACCGCACCAGCGCCACAGCTGCCAAAAACAAAGCTGTCTCCCCCCATCGACGCTCCGTCCCCGTCCCCATCCCTGTCCCCGGCACCCAGCGACACAACCAGCCCCTCCACGGCCCTGTGATACAAAGAGCTCGCCCACGTCAAAGGGGCTTCCCAAAATGTCTCCCTTTGCTGAGGTTTGGGGACAGCAGTGCAGCCCATGCACCACCCATGGGGTCGGTGGTGGGGACACAGGAGCCCACTGCTGTCCTGGCATCCGTCCGTGCACCCCACAGAGCAGCACCCCATTTTAGAGCTGTGAGAGCAGCTCCAGCACCCTACATGGGACTCCCACAGTGCACCCAGATTTCTTTTAAAGGGTTTTGGTCCTCTGCAGCACCTGGGAAGAAACCCAGCCCCAGGGCCCAGGACCACCCCCAAACCAGGAGTAACGGGGGAGCTCCAGGGAGACTCTAGGAGGGGAAACATAGCTTTTTGGATCTGGCCAAGGGTCTTGGCACAGAACCTCACTCGGCAGCATGGGGGGCAGGAGGTGGGGACCCTCCGAACCAGCCCAACTCCTCCATCGGGACAGTTCTGCAGAGCCCTACCGGAGCACGGGACTCCAGCCGGGATGGGGAAGGGGATGAGCAGGGAGGCCCAGATTGGGGTAACTGGGAGAGGAAGATGCCAAAAATCTGAAATTCTTGCTGGGGGAAGGGCGGCAGAAATCAATTTCCTCCTTAAGCAGAGCCAGGAGCCAAAAACACCCTTTGGAGAGGGGCATTTGAAAGTGAACAGAGAGGGGGCCACATGGGACCCCCCAGGGATTTGCCGCCGGACACACATGGACCCAGCTCCTTTCGGGAGATGAGTTTTCCATCGGAGCCATTCCTGGCTCGGCTCACAGCTGCCTCTGCCTGCTCCCCACGGCCCCACTGCACAGCCCAGCGTGGCTTTGATTTACTCTTGGCAAGTGAGATCAGAGATGCAATTGATGTGAGAAAAAAACAGAAAGCAAGAAAAAAGGGGGAAAAAATGAAAATAGCAGCCCCAGCTTCCCATCAGATCCCAGCGTCAATGGCCCCAGGGAGCTGGGAGTGAGCTATAAATCCAGTAACGGGGATATCGGATGGTCTGAGAGCACTGGGAATGTGTCCCTAGGCCGAGGGTGGGAGGTAGGGATCGCTGCAGATGGTGGAGGGCAGCTAAACCGGAAGGAGGGGAGCTGCACCGGTTGGTGAGGGATCCCAAATCCAAGCGGATTTGGGACAGCTTACCAAGTTCTTGAAGAGTGCAGTGACCTCGCGGGTGAAGACGGCCAGGTTCAGGAAGCCGGTGGAGAGCTCGTGATTGTTCTGGGAGAGGTGGTTGTTGCCAAAGTTCTCCAGGGCCTCGCTGTATTGCTCCTCGTTCTCCACATGGGCTGTATAGGGACAAACCGGAGAGGGACATGGGGTGACCCTGCAGGACCTGACACATCACGGTCACACCGCAAGGTCCCACCATCTCTCCATCCCTTTGTGACAGAGCTGGGCTGATCCTGATGCAGGACAGCAGCAGTGTCCCAAAACGACCTCCCTAAGGTTCTCAATTTTCCTTTTTATATGTATTTCAGACAGTTTTTGGCATCTAAGCACATTGCTAGGTCACATCATGAGGCCCCACGAGCAGCCAGCACCCACCTCCCCATCCCTCTGTAGCAAACATGGGCTGATCCTGCTGCAAGACGGCACTGGAACATGCAAAGCAACCTTCCTGAGGCTCTCTATTTCCCTTTTTATATCGGTTTATGACAGTTTTTGGCACCTTAGCATGTTGCCCAGCTGGCTGGCTGGTAGCACCCACGTAGCAAACAGCCCCAGGCTCACCAGCACCCACGGCCACCGGGCTGCCCCGCGTGACCACCGTTGGTGGAGTACGGGACTACCGCACGCCCCCAGCCCCACGCTCTGCGAACGCCCATCACCTCCCAAAGCCCAACTCACTGAGCCCGGAGATGTGAATGGCTTTCACATATTTCCTGATCCTCTGGAGCACAGCTTGGTCTCCATCCAGGCTCTGCGAAAGCAAAGAGAGAAAACAAATGGAGCTCATTAGCCGAGCACGGCTGCCACTCCCCCAGCCCAGCTGGCCCTTGGAAAGGCTGTGGCTCTGCTGTGCAGATGCGTGGGGCGGGATCCAAGCTCCCAGGGCTGGGAAAGGATCTGGAGGCATCCTGGGGATGCTGGAGCCACAGCGTCCAGCCGGTCCCCTGCCAGGACTGCGGTCCCCGTGGCTTTGCTGCCAGGCAGGGCTTCGGCTGGCCCCAGAGAGGAGGGTTTGAGCAAGACAGTAGCAGGAGGTGAGAGGCTCTTCAGATCCCAGCAGCTTCTATTAACCGTGGAAAACGCCTCGCCGGCTCTTGCAGAGACTGTTTCAACCAAGGAGGGATTGAAGCACCAGGCAGCACATCAGCCCATCCCCACGGCTCAGAACCAGGCGCCATGTGTGAGGGTGCCCGGCTCCCCACAGAGTCAAAGACAGGACCCGCCTCTCGCTGCCAGGGACCTAAATCCCATAAACCCTCGTGCCGGTCGTGCGCTAAACCGCAACAATCCCATAAGGAGGCATGCGGCTTTCCAAACCGCCCCAGCCGATGCAGGGTCTTGCCCGTGGTCCCCAACACCACGAGCCTCCCAGCAGCCCTGTGGGCCACATCCCGCTCTGGTTTAGAGCTCTTCCCATCCCCCCATCTCCTCCTACCTGTACAGCCCCGATTTGCCCGCTGAGCACCACGACAAATTCAACCCCACCCAAGCACTGCAGCAAACTCAGCCCCGCTCAACCCAAGGGCAAGGGGCTGTGGTGCTCCCAGCCCAAGGATCTGAGCACGCTCCGGCCCTAGCGTTGGGAAAGGGTTAAGGGTGGCTTGGCTGCAGGTACCAGAGCCATGATAACAGGCTGGAAATATTTAGAGGGCGTGAACAGCAGAAAGGGCAGGGATGAAACCTCGGAGGAATTACAATAAAGAGGCTCTCTCTCTGCTCGAGCTCTGTCGAAGGCTTTCAGGCTGATGTCAAGGCTGATTTCCTGACAGCAGGGTCAGCCTGGCTTCAGCACTGCTCTCCTCGTTGGATGGGATGCTGCCAGGATGAACTGGCTGGGAGGGGACCGGGGCTGAGGTGGGAGCTGAACCCCCTGCTCAGGAGAGTCTTGCAATGCATCTACAGTGGGGAGAACGTAGGGGTGCACCAAAGCCCCCCACGGCACTTGTCCGTGTCAAATCCAGGTGCACCAAACTCTCCGGAGCAGAGATATTCTCTGCCTCTCGGGGAAGCCAGGGCTGGGTGCCTGGATGCTCCAGGCTCGCAAACCTGGCAGAGTCTTAGGAAGGGGAAACTGAGGCAGCATGAGATGCTTTGGAAGCATCACTGGGCAAGTGTGGGAAGAAACTCCTTCCAGTGTCCAGGACAGAGCAGCTCCTCCTGGTGCCAGCTCACAGCTGCAGAATGCAGAACGCGGGGCTGGTGCAGAGCAGGGATGATCCAGGGAAGGACACAAGGGCTTTCAGGGAGGGGTCCGTGAGTCGACCACAACATAGGGCAAGCAGAGACAAGTATTCGGGTGGTAAATACACAGGGAAACACTGTCCAGTGCCACAGCTGCAGGCACACTGGCATCCCCGATGTACTGGGCCGGCTCCCGGGAACGCAGGCCTTGGCTGCTCAGGAGCAGAGGGACAGAGATGTCCGGAGCCCCCGGTGGCACCCATCATCCCCCAGGCCCAGCTCAAGGGCTTCTGGTCAGGGGGCAGCTGAGGACATTGGCACAACAGGGATGGGAGCAGGAGGAATTCCCCGCGGGATGGAGGAAGGGACGAACGTGCACCTGCACCACAGCTAGCTAGGCTTGCAGCCCGAGGACCCTGGGCAAAATGCTCAATGGAGGCCATTCTTCTACCTCCCCCACCGCTGCCGGCTCGTGCTACCCAGCGAAGGAGCCACCACGGGTGCCAGAGCCGGGATACCAAGCTGCGAGGCTGGGAGCAAGATGTGGCACTGCCCCGGGTGACAGGGTGAGCTGGGAGCTCATCTGCCGGCAGCCTCCGCCACGTCACCCCACCCCAGCCCAGAGGTGCCCAGTCCCCTCCGACACGCGAGGATCGCGCGCCCCTCTCCGCTCACGGCACCCAGCACCGACCACCAAGCCCACTCCGGAGACCTCAGGTTCCGTCTCTGCAGGAGCCCCCAGGATCCTAAAGTCAGACAAACCCCCTGGGAGGGGAGATCCCTCTTTAATCTCTGGAGGTAAACCAAGGCACACGGTAGCTCCGGCCAGCATCAGGACGTCTCCTCAATGTTGAGCAGCAATCTCCGGTCCTCTCCCCGCTCGTTCCCGCCCCCGATTTGGGACCTGCTCCTGCCTTGGGTGCACGTGGCCACGCTCTGTCCCAGGGTCCTGATGGGATACAGTCACCCCTTCCCACCCAGCAGTCACCGGAGTAAGACTAGCATCCTTCGCTCCCTCCTGCTCGCCGAGCCACCGCGCAGGATGTGGGGTGGTGACAGGAAAGACCGTGGCTCAGTTTGGTCACAGAGTGTCTCTCCCCTGCCCCAGCGATCCCCAAATCCACCACTGATTATCCCCCTTGCCTCATGCTATCACCCCGTTGGGGCTCCAAGGATAGCGTGGAGCTGGTCTGGTTGCATTTCCCTCCTCCCCTCGTGCTGGGACGTGAGGATGCCAAAGGTCCGGCAGAGCCCCGGAGCCTCCGGCGGGATAGGGGGTTCGACCCTGTGCCCTCCGTGGCACATAAGACAGCAGTCATGATTCCCAACTCTGTCCCATGCTTGCCGGAGCTTTACTAAGCTGACCCCCTGCCATTCCCAAGGGACGCGTCTCCCCCCATCCCCGCATCCCTTAACCACAGCCTCCCCAAGCAGCCAAACAAAATTCCTGCCGCTCCCTCCTGGCTGGAGCTGCCTCCCCCTTCCCGACCGGGAGGAAGATCTATGGCAGTGACCAGCATGTGCTGATGGGGACCACGATGCTCCATGGCGTGTTCCCAGATTTCCAGGCCCGGGACACCCATCCCACTGCCCCCAGGTATCCCAGCAGCCCTGGCACCTGGGGCCCCCCACTCCCTGCCAGGCCCGGCTCTCCTTCAAAGCCATTCCTTAGCTAAGAGGAGTTGGCAAAAGCCACAGGACCAGCTGGAAACTGCCTTTATTCCAGGCGCGAGAAGGGGGATGAAGGCGCCCCGCCACCTCCGCCCTTCCCACAAAAGCCGACGAGGATTTTGGGGGGAGGCTAAAAATACTCCCCCAGCTTTAATCAAGGCGGAGACCCCCCAGGGACACCACGTCCCATCGGGGCCGGCTCCAGGACAGGAGCTCGGTAGTGGATGGAAACGTGGGGCCGATTCTCTGGGGACACGTCCTGGGCCCCAGGACAGGGGTGGTGTGCCGGTCCCGGTGGGAAAGAAGGATGCCCTGGCCCCGGGGAGGGATGCCTTGATCTCCGGGAGGGGCAGGTGGGGAGGCCCTAGCCCTAGAAATAGGGAAATAGGCCGCCCTGGCTTCGAGGTGGTGGGGGGTTTGTCTTGGCCCCGGGGGGACACCTGGAGCTGGAAAGAAGCCTTTGCCCATTTCTACAGGCTTAGCCCCCCATAAAAGCACGCTAGGGCTGCTAGAAAGATGCAAACGGCCCCCCCACCCGAGGGTCCCAAACCACCCGCTTAGGACGACCAGCGTAGTCTTGGGGTGAAAGGGTGGGCCCCAAAAAAAACAGAAGCCAGAGGGAGGCGCAAGCATCCGGGGACTAGCACCTATTGGTGCGGAGGTGTTCCCAGGCGGGATGCGGGGAATGTTCCCAGCTTGGATGCGCAGCCTGACCCCCCGACCATCCCCCC
>VZRR01010098.1:0-15955 GCA_013398015.1 Oreocharis arfaki
TCCCTGCCCTGCTCCTGCTGGACTCATAATTTGGCCGCAATGTGCAGCAAACCCCTCAGAGATGTGGCGAAGAGGAGGCCCAAAAGCAAGTGAAGGCTCTAAAAATCCTGGTGGTGAGTGAGATTCCCAAGCAAAGTGGATTAAAAATCTGAGGGAATCTTTAAACCAAATATTGGCTTTTGTAGAACAACAAAACCAGGGTAGTGTTTGCACTCAGCCATAAAAGCTGCTGTGGTTGTGTAATCATGTGGAGTTGTGGCTTTAGGAGGAGTTCTAAAGCAGCTGCAGCAAATTAACTTTTCAAAAGTTATTATGGATTGGGTGGAATCTAGAAAATTCCCCCATGTTATTTTTTTTTTCTCTTTAACAGAACTGGAAAAGGCACGTTCTGGATGAGGTTTCATCTGCAGCCTCTCCCCCTGGGCAGGCACAGACCTGAAGCCTTCGAGGGGAAATGCAAAACCAGCAGCAGAAGCAAACATCATCCCCCACCCACAAATGCATGTTTGCTCCTCCTTCAAGGACCTGATCCATATCCCACAGGGTTCAGGCAAAGGAATCCCAGTGCAGGGAGCTGGTAGAGCCTCAACAAGGTGGAAATTTGTGGGGTGATCCCAAACGAGTGAATTCTGGTAAAACAGCAGGGGATCCTCATTCCAGAGAGAGGGGTGGGCAACGCCAGAAGGAAATCCATGGAATGGTTGCCACAGCTGGCACGGGGTGGGGGGAAATTCTGGATTCTGGAGATGGGAAGTCACTGATGAAGAGGCAGCACTCGATCTTCTGGGTTCCAGGAAGCCCAGAAAGAGCAACACCTCTGCCTTCACCTGTGGAGAAGTTCCAGTCCCTCAGTTAATGGCAGGGGGAATTTTCCCACTGGCTTTGCTGGGAACAGCTTGAGGCTCTTCCTGGAAGAAAAGGTAGCCCAACATCAACAAAAATTTCTCACGTTTTGTTTTCCTTACAGTGATGTTTTGGGGGTGCTTTACAGAGGGATTCTGGCCCAAGGGGACAGAGGGGAAATGCCAAGAAATAAATTCAGATTTTCCTTGAAAAATCAAGCACAGAAAGCCTCCAGTGCCCTGCTTTTTTTAGAGGATAATCATCGGAAGCTGTCTCAAATTCCCAACATTCTCCAGGGTTTCAGTTTCTCTTTCCCCTCACAATCATTCCCAAGTGCCCCTCGCCAGCTCCTCAGTCTTCTGGTGTTTTTCCCTGGGGTCTTCAGCCCCTTGGCTCACCACTCTTCCCCATATCCCCTTTCACACCTCTAGGTCTCCTTCACCTTCCTCACTTTCCCTCACCCCATCCCACTTCTAATCCAGGTCACTGGATGATCTTGAGGGTCTTTTCCCACCTTGGAGATCCTGTGGTTTTCCCATCTCAGGGGAAGCAGGGAATTGTGTTTGGGGTTCTGTCTGTAGGAAGGATGGATCTCGGGAGTCCAGTGAGGAGGAAATCTTTTCCATGGAGAGCCTTCCCAAAGGGAAACCCTTTCCCAAGTGCTCGGATCTGGATTCCCTGTGATGTTCACTCGCTGTAGGTCCCATCCAAGCCTTACCCAGAATCAGTGGAAGTTTTTGCATCAGCTCCAAGGTACTTGGGATTTCATGGCAGCCTGGGACAGGATAATTTTGTTCTCCCTGCATGAGCAGTCTTGTCCCCACTTACCCCTGCATATTTCTGCTGGGTGTTGGATCCTCCTGAGGAGAGCTGCTCATTAACAGGAATTTTCACCCTCCAGTGCCCCTTCCTTAAAGCCCACTCATTGTTTTTGGAAAGTGTTCAGTTCCTCCCATTGTTTTCCTACCAGACTTTCACTTCTGGATTCATTCCCCATGCTGGTGGCAGGATTTACCTTCGGGGCAGGCAAGCAGGGAAGTATTTGGGCTCTGGGAATTCAGCTCTTTGCTGCCGTGAAAGAAGGATTTTATGGATGCCACACTTCACTTCTGGCCCTGAGAGGCTCAAACCAGCTGCTCTTCCAGGTGAAATGTTCATTGTCCCTCTAGGAATGCTCTCCATCCACAGGGAACAAAGCTGGCTCGCCTCCATGAAACATTCATGGGACTGCAACAGGAAGCTCCTGCTTTGTGTGCTGGATTTTCCCCGCTGGGTTCAGAGAAAAAGATCAGAAAAGAAGGAAAATCGTTAAGGCTGCAGCAGACCCAGGTTTCAGTCGTGAACTGAGAGTGGGGGATGAGCACCAGCTCCTTGGAAACTTGTCCCTAAATGGGGAAAAATTAAAAAATTGTAGGATCTTCATAGCCACATCCCCACCCAGTGTGAATCTGAGCTGCTCCAGTAGAACCAGTGTACACCACTGAGGTCTGGTTATGGAATTCCCAAGTCCAGGCATGCTCTAGGTCATTTCAGTGAATAACTGTACACAGGTCACAGTTTTCCAGGTGATTTAGAGCTGTCCAGTACCTGGATGGATCTGAAAATCCTGAATAACTTCAGGGGTAGCCAAAAATTGCTCTGCCCAGAGCAGCTGTGGCTGCCCCTGGATCCCTGGCAGTGCCCAAGGCCAGGTTGGACATTGGGGCTTGGAGCAGCCTGGGACAGTGGGAGGTGTCCCTGCCATGGCAGGGGTGGGAATGGGATGATCTATTAAGATCCCTTCCAATCCAAACCATTCCATGATTCTTAGACACATTTACTGTTTGAAGAAACAGAATTCCTACAAAAGAACCTCCGTGTGACTCCAGAGAAAACCCACGCACCCTTCTGAGGTGACCTTGGTATTCCTGAGTGGTGCCCGTGCAGAGTTCTCTGTCACAAATAACTGCTGAAACCCCACATGAAAACCAGTTTTAAACAAGAAAACAGCTTGAAAGGAAGAAATGTCTGAGCAGAAACCCATCTAGAGCACCCCCTGCCAGCTCCACAACTTTATTACCCTTGGCCTCCTTCACTGCAGACTCCGAGGAGTAGAGCTGTGGATAACAGCCACTCATCCCTTACATTTCCCCTCGATCCCAAAGCTTCTCTCCCTGGTTTCCACAGCTCATGGAGCAGCCAAGCCACTCAGGGCCTTGCCAGAGGCCACTGCCCACTCCTGACAGGAGCCCAGTGACGCAGCTGCACTCAAACAATGGCTCCTTCTCCTCCTTGGATACAGCTCAGGAACCACCCCAGCCTTTTCTTCCCTCTCCATCTGCAGAGAGTCATCACTGCTGGCAAGGACAGCGTGGAGTGTGATAAATCAGCATCGATCCCGCTGCAGCCTCTCCTGGAATTTGTCACTGCACAGGGACATTTGTCACAGCTCTGACAGGGCAGGGATTGAAGCAGTGCTGCAGATATTTAGGTCCTGTCTGTTTTTCGAGCAGGACAAGCAGGCTCTGCAGTGCAGCTCTTCCAGGAGCTGTTCCAGCCTGGCAACAGGCTTGGAATGAGTCCGTTCCTCAGTGTCCATCACCCACAGAATGAGCCAAAGGAACAACAAAATAGGGGAGGGTGGATCATGGAGTCCCAGACTGGTTTGGATTTGGAGTAAAGATCGTCTCATTCCACCCCCTGCCATGGGCAGAGACCCCTTCCACTATCCCAGGTTGTTCCACCTCTGGAAGTGTCCCAGGACAGGGCTTGGAGCAGCCTGGGACAGTGGAAGGTGTCCCTGCCCATGGCAGAGGGTGGCACTGGATGATCTTTAAGGTCCCTTCCAACCCAATTCCTTCTGTGACGCCGTGATCTCCTGGTTCTCTTGACCTTGCAGGATAATTGGAATCTCGTCCCGCTGCATCATTCCCTGCTGGGAAGTGCCTGGATTTGTTCTCACTGTCACCCATGGGATGCCATTGCTTCCTGTCAAACCCTGCTGCCTGAGAAACTCCGTCTCCAGGTTTGTGTCTCGTGGTGGGAACAGCAGAAAACTCAGCTCAGCTCCAGAGATTTTATGGACAGTGACGGGAGGCAATAAATGGGTGCAGAACAGGGATGGCAGGATTTCAGGATTTCAGGAGAAAATCCTGCAGAGCAGAGCTGGCAGCAGGCAGAGCTCATGGCTGCTGTGGGAGAAAACAAGGAAAGGGGAGTCAGAAAACAAATAATCCCAGACTGGTTTGGGTTGGGATGGAGGGACCTTAAAGCCCATCCAGTGCCACCCTATCCCACTTCCACTGTCCCAGGCTGCTCCAAGCCCCAATGTCCAACCTGGCCTTGGGCACTGCCAGGGATCCAGGGGCAGCCACAGCTGCTCTGGGCACCCTGGGCCAGGGCCTGCCCACCCTCCCAGGGAACAATTCCTTCCCAAGATCCCACCCAGCCCTGCCCTCTGGCACTGGGAAGCCATTCCCTGGCTCCTAGCACTACGTACCTCCAGATACAAATCCATGAGAAGGGAGGATCCATGAGCTCAGATATCCATGGAACAGCCACGTCTGTGTGCTGAAGGTGACTGTTCCCATGTGCTCGGATTTTCTGGAACCCAAGCTCTTCTTCTGCCTCGAAATTCCGCCTGGGTTTAGGATATTTTTGGGATGTTTAGGATATTTTCAGGACTTTCTATGTCTATTTGGATTTCTGGATTTGTGGTAGGTACAGGGAGACCTGGCCACGCTTTTGTCCATCCCAGGTGTTCCCACTGTATCAATACTTCCATAAAACTGTGCCTGACTGGGATCTCACGTTGTCCACGACCTTTCCTGGCAGAGGAACCTCAGAGTTCTGAGTCAGAGCAGAGATGCCTCAACAAGTGCTTCATTCCTGCTCTTCCCACATAATAAAAGTGTTTGGGAAGTGTTGGCTCTGTAGAATATCCTGTGTGTCCTGTGCTTCCATGTTCTCACTCCAAATGCCCATATTGTCATGCCCAGAAAACTGGAGAAGACATGGAAGAGCTTTCTATGGCTAACAAGGATGGTCTGGAAGGTTTTTCAATAATCCAAATGTGAAAAGGGATATTGAGAGTTAGGGAACAGAAGAGGAGAGGCAAAAAGTGACAGAGACAGGGATGAGGGGACAGGAATTGTGAGGAGGATGGGAAGAGTTCGGGTCCAGTGGAGGAGCCATGGGCAAGGCAGGCAGGGAATTGGTTTGGGCAGAAGGATTTGGGCTCCTCTGGAATCTCAGTTTCCTCCAGGGAATGTGTTTTATGTAAAGGAACACAGGAAAACCAAGGGAGGGGTCCCAGCCAAGCAACCACGGAAAGCCATTTATTCCAGGGGGTTGGATCTGCTGGATTTTCCCCCTGGCAGCAGCAAGCGCAGGGCAGGGATTGTCCCTCTGTGCTGGGCACTGAGAGGCCCCTCGAGGGCTGTGCCCAGTTCTGGGTCCTGCAGGAGAGCCCTGGAGGGGCTGGAGCGTGTCCAGGGAAGGGAACGGAGCTGGGAAGGGGCTGGAGCCCCAGGAGCAGCTGAGGGAGCTGGGAAAGGGGCTCAGCCTGGAGCAAAGGAGGCTCAGGGGGGACCTTGTGGCTCTGCACAACTCCCTGACAGGAGGGGGCAGCCGGGGGGGGTCGGGCTCTGCTGCCAGGGAACAGGGACAGGAGGAGAGGGAACGGCCTCAGGCTGGGCCAGGGGAGGCTCAGCTTGGACACCAGGAGCAATTTCCTCCTGGAAAGGGAGGTCAGGCCTTGGCAAGAGCTGCCCAGGGAGGTTTGCAGTGCCCATCCCTGGAGGTGTCCCAGGAAGGCCTGGCCGTGGCACTCAGTGCTCTGGGCTGGGCACAAGGTGGGCATCGGGCACAGCTTGGCTTCAGTGACCTTGGATCTGTTTTCCAGCCTCAGGGATTCTGGGATTCTGGGATTCCCGGCCACCAGCAGCCAGACAAACAAACAACCGAGGATTTTTGTTTGCACTGCAGATGGACAGGAGGAAATCCAGCTGCACTCAGCCTCCACAGCTGTTGGATCCAAGCCTTTCCCGGCTCCCAGAGCTCCGAGCTGTGGCTGGAGCTGGATCCCAGCGAGGGAGGGGTTAACCCCACACCTGTGGGCAGCTCCCGAGGTGTTTTTTCCCTGCACACATAATTAGGCTGTGAGCTCATTTACAGCCCGTAATGAGGTCATTATGATGCCACCAGTCGATTTTGCTAGAGCTGGCAATCCCTAATCTGCTTCCTCTCCAGCAGCTCGCAGAGGAAGGGAGAAACCCGAACACCCATCCCAGCTAACAATGCCTTTATTTGCACTGCTGGGGCCCCAAATTCCTTTGTTTATCCCCCCTCTTTCTGATGGGTTTTCCATAACAAGGGACTCCCAGGGGATCAATGCAGCACAAATCCACTCTGCCCGTTCCCTGCCTTTCGTTTTCTCTGCACCTTGCTCTGACCGTTCCTGGGAAAACCAGAGGGGAAGGTCACAAATCTTTGGGAAAAGCCCTGGCTCTGCACGGACGCATCACCTGCACACTCCTGCCTTCTTTCGGGGACAACAGTGTCCACTGAGTGGAGATTCCTTGGAGAAGTATGCCCAGAAACAGCAGTGGGAATGCCAGCAAGGAGGAGTCTTTGTGGGAATCAGGGAAGGGATGAGAGCAAAGATAAAAAGGGATTAATCCACCCCAGTCCAGTTCCATACTCACCAAGTCATGGATAAACAGGGGTGAAAATTCCTCCTGTCAGCCATGGAATCACGGAGTGGATTGGGATGGAAAGGATCTTCATGATCATCCAACTCCAGCCCTGCCATGGCAGGGACACCTCCCACTGCCCCAGGCTGCTCCAAGCCCCAATGTCCAACCTGGCCTTGGGCACTGCCAGGGATCCAGGGGCAGCCCCAGCTGCTCTGGGCACCCTGTGCCAGGGCCTGCCCACCCTCCCAGGGAACAATTCCTGCCCAAGATCCCATCCAGCCCTGCCCTCTGGCACTGGGAAGCCATTCCCTGGCTCCTGGCCCTGCAGCCCTTGGAAATTGTCTCTCTCCACGTTTCCTGTGGGCTCCTTCAGGCCCTGCAAGGCCACACTGAGGTTCCTCCAGTGCTGGGGCACTGGTGACAGGGTTTTTGTGGCTCCTGAAGTGGGATCAAAAGGAAAATTCCAGCTCATGGAAGGGAGGGCAAGGAGGGCACTGAGGGCAAGTGCAGACTGAAAGAGGAAGAGGCGATGAGTCCATCATGGGTTGCCTTTAAAGCAGATTCTTTCCACTCTCTGGGATTATCTGGGGCACATCCTGCACTGCCAGAGGGAAGAGGAATCACCTCAGAATTCCAGTGGATGAGCAGAACCAGACTCTTGGATTGGCTTTGACCATCCAGCTCACTGGTGAGAACCCTCTGGAGCTGCAGCCTCCAAGAGAAACGGGCACTGCAGGGTGGGGGAAAGGGGGAAGCCAAGGTGGGGACATGTCCCTGCTCCATCCCTGGGGATTGCCAGGGCCCTGTGAGGCTCAGGTGACTCCCTGGGTCACATCCAGCCTGGAGTGGCCCTGGCAGCTGTGGGGTCCCTCCTGCTGGGACCACCTCACCGGCTCCGGGATCCTTGGGATTTGTTCCTGAGAACAACTGGAGCCCAGCAGGACATGAAGGATGTGCTCCCACCTGGGATGTTTGTCCTGCTTTGGGCTTGGAACTGTTCCCAGAGCCCCTGACCAGCACTAGAACTACCAAAATCCCTGTGGAGATGCCTCCTCATCCTTCCTGAGAGCAGGGAAGGCTGAACTTATCCCTCCCACCCAACACACGAGCACTGAATCCATCCTTTGCACCCGGACACGAGGGAGATCCATGGCACGGCTTCCATGGAAAAGCAAAACACCCCCAGGATCTCAACAAGGCCCTTTTGTGCTGCTCTGTTCCCCGAGCAGGACGAAGCAGCCCCTTCTGGCTGTCCAGGCTGACATCCAGGCAGCTGGAAGCTCTCAGGAAAACTTGGAAGCTGCCAAGTCACCGTTTCCAGGTGGGAAAGGGGCCATTCCCAGGGGGAAAAGGAGGGACAGATAAATAACCAAAATAACAGATGTGTGGCAGCCCTTCAGAGCAGGGAAAGGGAGGCTCCTGGGGAGGAACTTCAGCTGCAGCAGAGCTGCTCCAGGGGCTCCAGGAGAGCTGGAGAGGGATTTTGGACAAGGGCTGGAGTGCCAGGAGCCAGGGAATGGCTTCCCAGTGCCAGAGGGCAGGGCTGGATGGGATCTTGGGAAGGAATTGTTCCCTGGGAGGGTGGGCAGGCCCTGGCACAGGGTGCCCAGAGCAGCATGTTATTACCAAACACTTAAAATACACTTAAAAAAATCTCCTATGGATTTATCCTATCGTTCGTAAATATCCAATAGGCAAATCATCCTGGGGGTTTTTAAAATATATTTATATTCCTTTCATTCAGGATGACCTGAGTCCATGGAATAACCAAATTATTTTGTTACTGCATCATCTGCAGCGTTTCTGGTGCTCAGTCTCCAGACCTGGAGCCAGCTGGGTTTATGTGACACCAGCAAAGGTGAAACTTCTCTCCTTATCCTGCAAATTCAGTCAAGAAAACTCCACGTTTAAAAGGAGTCAAAGCTGCTGCTTGAGGAATGACTGGAATGTCCCCTCCACGCCCCTAATTCCCTTCATATCCCTCAAGGTTATAGTTTTTAAAATTATATTAAAAAATTATATTTAAAAAAGGGCTCATCTCAAGAGTACCATTGACATGCCAGTTGTTAGCTGTGAATCCTGCCCGGATTCCCATTTTCTGGCTGAGTTTTAAATCATGGAACGTGGAGCTTTGTTTGGGATGTTCAGCTACAACGGGACCTGGCTGTGGTCTCCTGGTGCAGGAAGCCACCCTTGGCTTGGTGGCTGCTCAGAAGAGGAAGGATCTTCCAGCCCTGCTGGGCGTCCTTTGGTCTCATCCTGCTGCTAAATCCCTCTGGGAAAGAAACCTCACCCTCTGGAAGCTGATCCTGCAGAAAATTCCGTGGGACTGGAGACCTTGGAAGTGCCAGTTGGGGTTTTGTTACAGAAGGAAAGCAAAATTCCCTTTTTTCCTCCTCAGATAACACAATGAATGTTGTCTCCTCCTTGTCCACAGGACATGGAACAGTTGGGATTGTTTGGATGACAAAATCCGATTGAAGCAGGCAGAGGTGTTGAGCTGAGGGCTGCTGCTCCCTGTTCCTGCCAGCACCACCCACCTCCCTTCCCTGGAAAAGCCAAATCCCATTTCCCCAGGTGGGAGCAGCTCTCTGGAGCTCTCCAGTCCCAGCAGCTCCTCCCTGCTCAGGGCAGCCAACCCGGAGGGAGGGGAAAGTCCTGCAGCACCATTCCAGCATCTCCCTGTTCCCACATCCCGCGCTGCCTGCGGGGATTCAGAGCCACGGAGAATGGCTTTGGGGGGCGTGGGTCCTTGGGAGGAGCAGGAGGCGAGACAAAGAGCAGGAGAGTTAGCGGGAGATTGGGCGAGGAGATGTGATCTGCAGCCCTTGGGGAGGCAAAAGATGCGACCCCCAGAAAGCCAAGTTCGCAGCTGCCGAGCTGTTGGTTTGTAACAGTGAATAAAGATGTGCCTTGTGCAGTAAGAGCTGGCTCTGCCTGCCCCCGGCCAAGTCCGTGTTTCAGTCACCGATCACTCCCTGCGAGCTGGAGCTGCTTGGAGCTTCCCGCTTGGGACTGGAAGCAAATACTGCCCTGGGCGTGCTCCCAGCACAGGCAGCGCCCGCTCCCGGAGTGCTGGGGAACCTCTGCTGGGTGTTCTTCCAAACATGAGCCAGGGGCACGGGCAGGCCCTGCAGGAGAGGAGCAAAGAACGCTGCAATGGCAGCTCTATGGATACAGGGAGTCCTGGCTGGAATTTCACTGGGAACCTCCCGGGTCTGAGCACCTCCACAGCAGGTGGGAGACCCCAGCTCCTGGAACGGCCACTGGCAGCACACCGGAATTCCAGCAGTGTCCCAGTTCTGTGGCCTGGTTATGGGAAGCTCCATGAGGTGTTTCCCAGCACTCTGAGCCCCTTTGCCATCCTGGAAGGATTTTGTGATGGGATTGTTCTGCCCCAGCTGTGGGAAAAGGGAAAGGGTGGAGAGGAACAGTGAAGAGCAGGGCAGATACAGAGCCATGGAGTGGGCTGGGAGGGATCTGAATGACCCACCTCTACTCTTGCCATGGTAGGGACGCCTCCCACTGTGCCAGGCTGCTCCAAGCCCCAGTGTCCAACCTGGCCTTGGGCACTGCCAGGGATCCAGGGGCAGCCACAGCTGCTCTGGGCACCCTGTGCCAGGGCCTGCCCACCCTCCCAGGGAACAATTCCTTCCCAAGATCCCACCCAGCCCTGCCCTCTGGCACTGGGAAGCCATTCCCTGGCTCCTGGCCCTGCAGCCCTTGGAAATTGTCTCTCTCCACGTTTCCTGTGGGCTCCTTCAGGCCCTGCAAGGCCACACTGAGCTCACCCCAGAGCTTCTCCTCTCCAGGCTGAACAATCCCAGCTCTCGCAGCCTTTCCTCCCAGCAGAGCTGCTCCATCCCTCTGCTCATCCTGGTGCCTCCTCTGGCCTCTCTGCAGCAGCTCCACGTCCTCCCTGTGCTGGGCCCCAGGGCTGGGGCAGCTCTGCAGGTGGGGTCTCACAGAGCAGAGGGGCAGAGTCCCCTCGCTGGCCCTGCTGCAGCCCAGGGTTGGTTTCTGGGCCACTTCTCCTCAAGACCTGCAGATTATTTTCCTTTTTATTTTATTTTACTGCCTGGCACCAGCTGCAGTTCTCTTTTTCCCTGAGTGCACCTGGATTAGGAGTTCCTAATGAACAAAAACAAGATTTTTGTTGCTCTTGGCCCAGGACCGTGAGCAGCTCGCTCCAATATTTCTCTTTTTTATGGATGTCCATGTGAGTTTAATAAAGTTTGTTGTCTGCTCGAGCTCTGCTGTTGTCTCCTCACTTGTGGGGAAGTGGGAAGCTGTGCCAGGAGTTTTCCTATTGAAGTCCAACAAAACACTGACCCATGGAGCCAAAGGAATAACGGGGCCCCCCGTGGCCCTAAACAGCACTGGGAGCTTCATTAAAATTGATCTGGAATTCAGCAATTAATCAACACTCACCCAAGACAATGCAGTCAATTAATCAGGCACAAAATGCCCCATCCAGAGCAGCAGGCCCAAGGTTTGGATAAAAACCAAGCCCAAGAGAGACTCCCAGTTCTTGGTCGATAGGGAAGGTCCGGGATGTTTCAGCACACGGAATTAGCAATCAATTACTCATTAGAATTGGTCCCACCAAGCAAACGTGGAGCACATCCAAGGGCTCTGATTCCCCTTGGATCACTGGGGCCTTATTTATTTTAAAAGCTCTTCTGGGCTCTGCAAAAGGCAAAGAGCTCGTTCAGGCCCAGGGACTGTGGGGCACAGTCAGTGGGATATCATGGAATCATGGAATTCCTGAGCTGGAAGGGACCCCCAGGGATCACCCAGTCCCAGCCGTGGCCCTGCCCAGACCCCCCAACAATCCCAGCCTGGGCATCCCTGGCAGCGGTGCCCAAACGCTCCCGGAGCTCTGGCAGCCTCGGGGCCGTGCCCATTCCCTGGGGAGCCTGGGCAGTGCCCAGCACCCTCTGGGGGAAGAACCTTTCCCTGCTCTGCAGCCTGAGCCTGCCCTGGCCCAGCTCCAGGCAGGATCCTGTCCCAGGAGCATCGGGGCTGGCCCCAGGGAACTCTGCCCTCAGGCTCTTCTGCTCCCACTCCTGGAGGATTTGTCCTTTCCCTGTTGGAAAAACCTCCTTCCTGCACAAATCCCAAACTTCCTGCAGCCACATCAGAAAAAGAGAGGATGGCAACGTCCTCCATGGGCTGTCCCAAGCTCCCGTGGCAGGGCTGGATGGGATCTTGGGAAGGAATTGTTCCCTGGGAGGGTGGGCAGGCCCTGGCACAGGGTGCCCAGAGCAGCTGTGGCTGCCCCTGGATCCCTGGCAGGGCCCAAGGCCAGGTTGGACATTGGGGCTTGGAGCAGCCTGGGACAGTGGAAGGTGTCCCTGCCATGGCAGGGGTGGCACTGGATGGGCTTTAAGGTCCTTTCCAACCCAAACCCTTCTGGGATTCTTTTCTTCCCTTTGAAAGCTGAATCCTCTGGCATTTTTCCCAGTGTTTCCCTGCTCCTGCCTGGGGGTCCAGCACCTGCTGAGATCAGCCCAGGACTGGATTTTCCAGCCCTGATGGGGTATCCATATTTCTAATGCCACATTCCCAGTGCAGCCACACATTCCATACCCCACTCCTGTGGTACCAGGATGCCTTTAGGTCTGGAGATGCCAGGCAAAGCTTCCCAGAATCCCTGCAGGCAGGAATTAAACACACAGGGGCTGTAAAATAGACACTGAACAGGTATCTCATCCCTAAGAAAGAAATTAATAATTGGAAAACGAGGGGAAAAAAGGAGCTTTGCTGCGCTCCCTGGAATGTGCACCCCCATTCCCATATTCTGCCACAGGAATTCTGTGGGAAAAGACCCTCTCCGTGCT
Source organism: Oreocharis arfaki (assembly GCA_013398015.1). Lineage (NCBI taxonomy): Eukaryota > Metazoa > Chordata > Aves > Passeriformes > Paramythiidae > Oreocharis > Oreocharis arfaki. Next base: position 12,362 of record VZRR01010098.1, read on the forward strand.
GCGTGCTGCCCAAATTTAGGGTTTCCCATGAAATCTCATTGCTATTCCGAAATTTCCTTGCAAAATCCACGTGGTCCTGGACAGTTAAATCGGGAGCACCCAGGAGATGTTTCAGGAAGGATGAGCCTTAACTCCAGGGGAACGTTGGGATGGTTGAATGGAATTCTTGGTGAAGATGGACCATGTCCAAGGAATTAAAGCAAACCAGTGCCATGGCTGGGAATGAGGACCTTGGGAATCCTCCTGAGGAAAACCTGCTGTCCTAAGGGGTGGTGCTGCTCCTTCGGGGAGTTCACCAGCTGGGAAGGGCTTTCCTCCTTCCAAAGGCTGAGCTTTGGCTCTGGAGCCCCCCTGGGCTGCCCAGGTGAGCCCAAGGTGCCCGTTCAGCCCCAAGGTTGGCACCACGGCCCAGAAATCCAGGGGAAACTGCAGGAAGGGAGCTCAGCCAGCTGCCTCAGGGGCTTTTTTATGCCCTTGCCTTTCAGATGGACACCCAAAAAAAGAGCAAAAATAAAAACCTTGGCCCCTCCTTTGTGAGGAGGACAGCCTGGGAATATTTATTATTAAAAGGAGTGATGGAGCAGTTTCTGTGCTTCCATTGTTCCTGCTTTTTTTCTTCTTTTCTCCTTGTAAAAACACCCGAATAAAAGCAATTTATTAAGGACTGGCATCGCCTCCAAATAGTTCCCCTGAATGTGAACGCTCTTAGTGACACTGTAAAATTTATTTACAGTTTCTCTTCTTCCCTCTGCTCATTGTTTGGATGGACCATAGGACACCAATTAAAAAAAAAAAAAAGAAAAGAAAAAAAAAATCAAGGAATTACTGATGCTAAACAGGTGGAGCAGATGGAGCCTTGGTGATAAGCAGCAGCTGGGCCTGATAAGCTGCCTTTGACTCGGGGTTTTCTTCGTGCCCACAGGTTTTTTGGAGCATTTTTCTTTTCTGCCATTCAGCTCCCGTGGAACGACAGGGATGTTAAATGGGGAAATCTCAAGTCCGTGGTACTGAAAGAGTAAAGAATAAAGGATGAGCTTCACCCTCAAAGTGCTCTCTGAGCATCCCTGGGACTCCTGATGCCTTTCCTGCTTGGAAAGAAAAGCGAGACTGGAAAATAAAACCGTAAAACCAAGGGGAGTTGAAAGCACAACGTGGGAAACCCCAACGGAGTGAGCAGAGAGTGGAAATCCTGCCCGGATTCACCTCCAGAGAAGGTCCCTCCAGGGCTGCCAAATCATGGAGTCATGGAATATCCTGAGCTGGAAGAGACCCCCAGGGATCACCCAGTCCCAGCCCTGGCCTTGCCCAGACCCCCCCAACAATCCCAGCCTGGGCATCCCTGGCAGCGCTGCCCAAACACTCCTGGAGCTCTGGCAGCCTCGGGGCCGTGCCCATTCCCTGGGGAGCCTGGGCAGTGCCCAGCACCCTCTGGGGGAAGAACCTTTCCCAGTATCCACCCTAAATCCCTCCTGGCCCAGCTCCAGCCGCTCCCTGGGGTCCTCTCCCTGTGCAGGCAGTGAAGGACACAGAATTCCCACTCACAGGTGTTCCGTGCTGGATCCATGATCCCTTCTCCCAGGAAGGAGCCAGGCCTGGCCTGTGGGTGGTCTGAGTTGTGCATCCCTGTCCCAGCCAAGGACATCAGAGCAGGACAGCAGGACTTTTTTGCTGGCTCCCATTCCCCCGCCTGGGGCTCTCCTGCACAATCCCTCCCATTGATGTTGTTTGGGTCTCATCCTCGGCAGGATCCATTGAGCTCCGAGGGGAAGAAGAAGTAAATGGAAGGAGAGAAAACAGAACTGCCACGATAAATTTGGTCACATATCTGAAAGCTGGGCCAGGTGCAGAGCCCTGATTAGGATCAAGTGTTGGGAATGGCTCCAAGGGCTTCAGCTGGGCTGATTGCAGAGGCTCCGAGGGCTGCTCATTAATCCTCGGGCCTTCACCTTCCTGGCAGCACATGAGTCATGGGCTGGAGAAGGTCAGGGCCTTGGATTTTCAGAATGGAACAGAAGATCGGGATTATTCCGGGCTGAGCCCCAGTGTGGGCAGCAGGGAAGGGATTGGGATCGTGCCCCTGTGCTCAGGTGAGACCCCACCTGCAGAGCTGCCCCAGCCCTGGGGCCCAGCACAGGGAGGACGTGGAGCTGCTGCAGAGAGGCCAGAGGAGGCACCAGGATGAGCAGAGGGATGGAGCAGCTCTGCTGGGAGGAAAGGCTGCGAGAGCTGGGATTGTTCAGCCTGGAGAGGAGAAGCTCTGGGGTGAGCTCAGTGTGGCCTTGCAGGGCCTGAAGGAGCCCACAGGAAACGTGGAGAGAGACAATTTCCAAGGGCTGCAGGGCCAGGAGCCAGGGAATGGCTTCCCAGTGCCAGAGGGCAGGGCTGGATGGGATCTTGGGAAGGAATTGTGCCCTGGGAGGGTGGGCAGGCCCTGGCACAGGGTGCCCAGAGCAGCTGTGGCTGCCCCTGGATCCCTGGCAGTGCCCAAGGCCAGGTTGGAAACTGGGGCTTGGAGCAGCCTGGGACAGTGGAAGGTGTCCCTGCCATGGCAGGGGTGGCACTGGATGGGCTTTAAGGTCCCTTCTAACCCAAACCATTGTGGAATTCCATGATATTTTGAGTTCTGTTTCAAACCACCAGGAGCAATGGTCCCAAGAGAACCACCAGGGTCGCAGCTGGGCTTTCTGCAGGGCTCCAAACCTCATCAGATGAGGAAACCATGAGTTGGGATCAGACTTTTGCGGGACAAGCTGGTGAGAACAAGAATCCAGGTGTTGATATCCCTGACATGTGACATGCACAGGAGAGTTTTGTTGGGAAAACCAGGAGTGGAAAAAGACCTCAAAACTGGGATTTCCAAAATGGTTTTGTGTACCACCTGCTGACAATTCCCAGCTTGTCCTCCCGAAAGAAGTGGCTGGGAATATTTGTTAGGACAATTCTTGTGCAGAAAGATCTGATAAATGTTATTGATTACAATTAAAGGGGGGGAAAAAAGGGGGCAAACAATTCTAGCTCCTTTCTCTCCTCAGGAAAGGAAGGAGCATCCAGAACAGCTTTCAAATAATCCATTGGTTTTTTGCTGCCCTTGGGTGCTCTGAAGAGGCAAAGATCACCCTTTGTGTTATCCTTAACTTCTCGTTTGGGTTGGAGCACCTTTCTTTGGAAACTTTATTGTGTGGAGAAGTCTCCCTCCGCCATGAGGACAAAGAGTTTGCGGGGATCAGCAAATCAAGGCTGTGTTCTCCATGGGTTCCGTGGTCACTCCTGCATTTCCCCAGTGCTCCTTAACCCCGGGGTGATTTTCTAAGTTGCAGACCGCGAAAAGCCAGAGCCCGGGGCAGTTTCAGTTCTCAAGGAGCTGCCAATTCCTTTCGCAATTCCTCTGGGATTTCAAAAGAGACAGCGCAGAATTCCACAAACTTTCAGCCGGGGCTGGAATTCTGCAGCTCTGCCGGCCCAGGGAAGGTTTGGAGATGGAGCCAACCCAAATTCCCCAGGTTTGAGGGCGAGCAGCGTTCCCTGAACAGCAGGACCAGCAATTCCCCCTTCACCTGCAAAGCCCCTTGGAAAGCAATAAATAAACAAAAAAAA
>VZRR01010108.1:0-10691 GCA_013398015.1 Oreocharis arfaki
CAGGGAAGCAGCACTGGAGGCTGGATGCACCCCGAGGCTGGGACGGGCCAGCGCCGCTCCCTGCACCCGATCAGGACACATCCCCTCTCCAAGGTGGGTGATGTTGGGTGTCCCCATTCTTGGTGAGCCAGAGACGTCGCTGTCACCAGATGTAGGACAGAGTAAAAGCAGCAAGGAGGGGTTCATCCGAGGCCAAATGAGGTGGGAAATTCCGAGCCAGGACGCGAACTGTGCCTGCGGCATCGCCGGGAGAACCTGTGCTGCTTCTGCCGCAGGAGACGAGCGAGGCAGAGCCACGGAGGAGCCGGCTGGGTTCTTATCCCCGATCCTTTGGGATTGGGGTCACCTCCTCCTTTTTCCCACCTCCTGCCAGAGGTGTTTGCTCCTCTCCCCCACGCGCTGCCCTTGCACTACGGGGCTCAGCCATGCAGGGCAGGATGCACCGGCGGATCTGCCCCACTGCCTTGGGGATGGATTTATTCAAAACCCCTGAGACACCAAAATCTCATCCTTTGGCTGCTTTTAGGGCTCATTCCCTGGCAGTAAAGAGCCTGTCGGTGTTTCAGTGCAGCAGCACCGCCTGGACAGGCCGAGGATGTGCTGATGCAGCAGTGAAATGGTTAAAAATAACCTTCAACCAACTCCTTAAACACCAGCCCCCGCCAGACCCTGCAGCTGCCTGAAAAACGAGGATCAGGCATCGCATACTGTGGAAAAATATCCGCTGGGTCTTTCCCAGGAAGCGCGGGAAGGGCTGGGAAAGTCGGGTGGGCTGGAGACGGCCCCGGCTGGGGAATGCCCGGCCTTGGGGACAGCGGGCAGTGGGGGACCTTCCACAGGGTGGCTGAACCCCTCTGGGGCTGAAATCTGGGGGGCTGGGGCCACCTATCCCACTAATAAGAGGATTTATCCCAAAAAAGCTCCTCGGTGGGTGTCTTGGTGTCCCTTCCCAGCTCCGGGACGCTGCCGTGGGAATGTGGGGACAGCTCGGAGCCCCCTCCTCAGGGCAGGAATGAGGGCCCGGCTCCGCTGGCAGCGGGGTGGGGGTGACATCAGCGGTGTCATTAAGAAGCGGAGCGAATGAGCCAGAAAACAGAGCCACGGGCAGGGAGAAGCCGCAGGGAGACTCGAGGCAGCCTCATCCCGCTCCGGCCGCGGGATGAGCACCACGGCCCCGTGCTGGGGGTGGGGCTGGGGGTCGGGACCTGTCCCAGAGCCCCCCCGGAGCCAGCCCCCCTCTCTGGGCCGTGCGCTGCGGGTTAACAGGCCCGGCGGGAGCCGGGCAGAGCGAGCAGCGCCGAGCTGCCCTTCCCCCCGAGCCCTGCTCCTGTGGTCCCAGCCGGGAAAGGTTGGAAATTTCCCTTGTGGAAACCGCAGGGCCCCGTGTTCCAGAGGGGAGGGCAAGGAGGAGCCCACGCCTGGCACCGGGCAGGGTGGATCCGTGCCCGCGCCCGGGTCCTGCAGGCTGACCCGGGATGGAGCAGCAGCGGCGATGCCCCGGCGGCTCTCGGGGGTCTCGGCTGCTCTCGGGGGTCTCGGCTGCTCCGTCCCTGCCGTGCAGGATTTTGGGAGGAGGCAGGGACGGGGAGCTGGGGAGCTGGGAGTTGGCGCGCCTTGTGTCAGCCCGGTTTGAGCAATCCCTTGCTAAACCTTCTCCGCGGCTGATCCTTATCCGAGGTGCCGGTGATGCAACAGCTCCCGCGGCCCGGGCTGGCGGGGATGTGCCAGCGAGGGCTGCATTTCGCAGCCCGCATCTCTCCCTGCTTCCGATCCCGCTAGCCAGGCCCTTGCCAGACCTTTGCCAAGCGTTTCTGCTGCCTGGCAAGGCTTTAGCAGCTCGTCCGTGTCCCCTGTAAGGATCCCTTCGCACCAAGCGAGCATCCCCAGCCTGCCGGAACACGCGGCGTTATCCACACCCCTGGAGAAGCCCCTCGGGGCCGGGATCGGCGTTATCCACACCCCTGGAGAAGCCCCTCGGGGCCGGGATCGGCGTTATCCACATCCCTGGAAAAGCCCCTCGGGGGCGGGATCCGGGGCCCCGCGGGTCCTTACCCAGCGAGTCCTGCTCCTCGGGGCTCAGGGCGATGGACTCGTGCGCCGGCTGCCGGTACAGGCGGAACTGGTAGCGGTGGTAGCCGCTGTAGCGCGGGGGCCTGGGCCGGCTGTAGCCTGGGATGCAGAGGAGGAGGGCTGAGCATCCCTCCGAGCCGAGATCCCCACCGGAACCAGGCACCCATCGCCCTTCTCCAGGCCGGGATCAGCTCTCCCACCCAGCTCCCCACACTGTGACCCCTCCCCACGCATCAGCTCAGGTGGTTCCATGGGCAGAGCGGCCTCTGTGCCCACCCAAAGCAGCCTCTTGCCACCTCCCCGACCACCCCGACCTCTCCTCCATCCCCCTTCCCATCTCTGCACCCCTCCCCCGCTGGGTGCAACCTCCCCTGGGCATGGCACCTGCTGGGGATGACAAGCCTGAGACCCCCCAGCCCCCCACCCACCGCACGGCCAGCACCCCTTGGGCTGCCCCAGGGGGGTCTCGCGGTGCACGCTGCGCTCCAGGCTGGGATGGAGCTGGGCACAGCTGCCCAGATGTGGGGCCTGCAGCTGGCTCGGGGCATGTCTGGCTGGTGAGGACAGAGAGGACTGGTTGTCTGTGGGAAAGGGACATCCATGGGCTGCACAGCACCCCCGATGCAGGGCACAGCCACCCCTCGGCCTCCACCACGGACAGGAGGATGTGACACCAGGGGAGGAGAGCATGAAGCTCCTGCAGGACTCGGTCACCTGCAGCCGGGTGAGCCCCCAGCCCCTCTCCCCTGGGCTGTGACCTCCCTGAGCCACGTCTGGCCCGTTTTGAGCTGAGAGTCTTTGTTCGTGCAACATCACAGGAGCTGTTGGGATTCACCCGCTTTTATCTCGTGTTTTTCTTCTGGGCTTTTTTCCCTCCCCCCTCTTTTCGCGCTGGTTTGGAGCCTTTCCAACTGCTGGGGAGTTTTTAAACCACTTTTGCCTCTAGAAAAAAATAGGGGGAAAAGCGGCTCCTGTTTCAGACAGCGCCCAGCTGCACCCTGGGGAGCTCCTCGTGTCTCCCCTTAGCATCCCCACCTTGTGTCCCCCCGTGTCCCGCTGTGCCCATCCCAGTGCCCAGTGCTGCCACCCCCTCGTCCCATCCCCTCATTCGGGCTCTGCACTCACTTGTCAGGACCTTCCCTCTGATCTTCCCAACCCTCAGATCCGAGCCCTGAAAGGACAAAAAGAGGGAGGTGAGATGGAACCGGGACCCTCCGGAGAAACCCACTGGGGGATGGACCCCTCCTGCCCCCCCGGCTGTGCCCGATTCCCTCCAGGGATTAATTTCCCAACATTTTGTGTGTTTTCCTTGTAAAGATCACTCCGGAGCCACCTCTCTGGGGCGGGTGGGAAAGAGCGTGCTGGGATTTTCTTTGGCTATTTGGGATTCAGGGGCTTGATGCACAAGGCCCCGGCATGCGGGTGACACCGCTGTCACCTGCACCATCAGTGGGCTGGAGATCCAGGCCAGGGATCCAAGGCTGTGGCAGGCCAGGAAAGCCACAATAATTCCGTGAAAAGCCTCGGTGCTGCTCGGCACGCCAGAATTTGGGAGAGCTGGCCCATTCCGGGTGGGATCGTGGTGACTTCCACCAGCATTCCCGTGGCAGAGCTTTGGCTTCGCTCTCAACAGAAACTCCAGAGTCCCGCTGGAGGCTTGGCTCTCCGTGCCCATCCCAGGATGCTTCCCGGGAGCAGGGAGGCTTTCCTGGGACACCGAGCATCCTGTGGGGGACCAGGTCGACGACAAAGGGACAACAACAGGAGCTGCATCCGCATCCCGGCCCCGCACATCCCAACCTCACCCCTGACCTGCCGTGCTATTCCCGGCCATTCCCAACCTCCCAGCGCTCATAAATCCTCTCCTACGACACCCGTTATTCCAGTCCTGCCCACACACGCTCCGCTGCCAGGGATCCTCCGTCCTAACCTGCCCTGGGAGTTATTATCCCAACAAAAAAGATGCCTCAGATAACTCCCAGCAAAAGTGCACACGGGGAGCAGCGCTCTGTGCCTCGGCTCCCTGGGGATCAAAGCTTTCCTTTCCCTCCAAAGGAACTGAGTCATGGCCGGTGACAGCCTCGTGCCAGCTGCCCCTGGCACACCAAAGGTCACCGGGGAGCCAAGAGCCCGCTCAGATCCCGGGATATCGGCTCCCCGCAGCTGGCTCGCCAGCCTGGCAGCCGGAGCTGAGAATATCCCGCTGCCAAGGGGGGGGATGAGTAAGGTTTTGGGCAGGCCGGGATGCCTGGGATGACAGCGGGAGGGGAAGGAGGAGCACGGGGTGTGAGGGGAGAAGCACCCGGGGGTGCTGGAGGGGATGCGCGGGGCCGTGGGGCTGTGCTGGCTGCTGCGTCCCTGCCCAGATGTGCGAGCCCGTGCCATCCAGATGTGCGAGCCCCTGCCATCCAGATGTGCGAGCCCGTGCCATCCAGATGTGCGAGCCCCTGCCATCCAGATGTGCGAGCCCGCGCCATCCAGATGCGCGAGCCCGCGCCGTGCAGATGCTCGGCAGCGCCCATCCAGATGTGCGCTGCCAGCCCACCCACACGGGGCTCGCGCCTCCCCCGCCCAGATGTGCACACGTGCCCGGGCCCTCCAGCTGTGCCTGCTCCCCCAGATGTGCCGCTGCCTGGCGGGGGGGAGGAAGCTGCCGGCGCATCCCGAGCTCATCCCGAGTTCATCCCGGGCTCATCCAGGGCTCAGCCGGGCCGGCTGCCAACCCCAGCTCTTCAAAGGCAGGGACTGCGGCTTTCTCTCCGCTCCTGGCAGGAACGCTCCCGTGCGGGGACCGCGCTGCTATTCTTGGCTTTGCCAGGGGCTTATCGGGCCGGGCCGGGCCTCCTCCCTGCTCCCCTGCCCGCTGCTGTGGGCTGCCTGCTCGCCCCGAGATGCTGCGGGTTCCTCGCTAGCCCCGGGCATGGGAGAGTCAAAGGATAAAGCTCCTTTTTAAGAGGCGAGAACAGGAAGAAGGCGGGAGGGAGAAAGTCGGGATGAGCGCTCCAAACCCTGCCCTTCTTTTTTTTTTTTCCCCTTTAGTAGTAAACAGCCATCCTGGGAGCAAGGAGCGAGCTCTGGGCACGGCTGCGGGGACGCGGGAGGGGTTGGAGGGGTCGGGTGTGACATCCTGCTCGCTCCTGCGACATTTTCTCCTTGGGTTTTTTTGAGGTTTATAGGAGGAATAACCTCCCCCCTCCAGTCCCTTTCGGCTCCTTTCCCCTTTGCTGACACGCCGGTGAGGGCGAGGGGAGCATCACACTCCGGCAGCTCCCGGAGATCCCTGCCACGAGCGGAGCTAATGGACGCTGATGAGCTGCCGCGTTTATTAATGCCCTTTTATGAGAGCATTAATAGTTCCTAATGACACCATTTGAGCTTCCCAGCCTTTTATCTCCTCTTTCTCTCTTTCCCCTGCCGAGGACACGGTGTAGGAGGTGGAATTAGATATTCCCACCCTCTGGTCTGTGCCGAGTGGTGCCGAGAGCTGGCGGGGCACGGGATGCTCGTGCAGAGACCTGGGCGGCCTGAAAAAAATTCTGTGCCACGCAGCTCGAGCGCCAGGAGCTCCTCTCCAGGATCTTTCTCTCGGCCGAAGGAGCGGGGAATTTAATCCCTCTCTGGTTCCCGGTGCTCTGGACACCGAGCGAGGCTCCCTGGAAGCTCGGTGCTGCCCGCACGTCGCAGCGCAGGGCGGGAGGCGGGGAATAAATAAATAAACACAAATAAATTCAAGGCAGTGAGTCACGCTGTGTTTTCCTCTTGATCTTTTTTGTTTTCTTTTCACCCCCTTCCCTTTCTTCCCCTTCTCCGGAACGTGTCTGATCCCATCGGAGAGGAGGGGAAAGGGATGGGTGGCGAGCTCTCGCCAGCGATTCGCCCGGGCGAGGACGGAGGGTTATGGAAAGTGGGTGTGGGAATCGGCACAATCGCTGGCAGGGGCCCAGGACAAACAGATGACGGATGGGACCCAGGCAAGTGCAGCCGAGCAGGGCCGGGCTGCTCCTGCCCGGCCGGGAACGCGTCCCAACCCGGCCCCGGGGACCCCGGGACACCGCGGGGGCTCAGCCGGGGGCGGGGGCTGCATCCCACGGGGAGCAGCCTCGGGGCCGGCCCGGCGTTAACCAGCAATGGTCCGAGGGGGGGAAGTTGATCCCCAACAGCCGGGGCGCCCCCCGCGCTGCTCCTCGCGGCCTGACGGGGCCGAGCGGCTTCAAAGCCGGCCCAGAGGGAGCCCAGATTTGTTCTCCTCGATTCCTGTGATCTTTGTAATGAGGTCAGCACGGAGGAATCGGCTCAGGGAGCGCAGGGGAGCATCCCGGGAAGGGCAGAGCCGCTGGGATGGCAGCGTGGCTTCCCTGCGAGCAGAGCAGAGGCCGGATTGGGGAATAAAGGGATGGGATGCTGATCGCGGGTGGATGTGGATCTGTTCCACCGTGTCCTTGCAGAGGAAGGTGAAGGTTTTGGGGTTTCCTCAAAGCCCGCAGCGGTGGGCAGGACCACACCTCCCCCAGCTCCCAGAAACATCCAGGCTCGTCCCGCTTTCCAACAGAAAACAGCCGATCCAAGAGAAACTCTCCCTCCGATCATCCGCGCTCGCAGGGAGGCCAGGAGAGAGCAGGGCAGGGCCCGGCCAGCTCCCAGCACTCCCAAACTCTGGCTTTTCCCAGCTCGGCCGCCTGTTCGCTCGCTTCCATCCTGGCACTGGATCTGGGGCACGGGATGCTCCCGAACGGCTCCGGCTCGCCCACGCCACCCTGAGCCTCTCGCTGCCGGCGCGGCTCCAGCCCACCCTCGCCTTGCCCGTCCCCGTCACGCCAGGGTTTGGTGCCCGAAGGAGCCTGTCAGCCCCGACCCCGCGAGTCCTTTCGTGACGAGGGATGTCACATCCCGTTACGGCAGCCGTGCCATGCCCCTGGATTGTTGTGGGCTCTCCGTCGGGAAAGAAATTGGGAGGAAGAGGAAAGAATACAGAGAAACACTGAAAGAGTTCATGGAAGAGCCAAGGTGGGAAAGGCACCTCCGGCCAGGACGGGAAAGGCCTCCTGGGGAAGGGCCTCTCCCAGCTGCTCTGGTGCTCCAAAGTGCTTTGACAGCATTCCCAGGGCAGGGAATAACAACGCAGGGACGAGACCCCACAGAGGCTGGATCCCATCACACCCCAAACACAGGGAAACCTCCCCGTGCTGCTGGAAGCAGCCCAGCTTTGCCAACCCCAAACCTCGTCCTCAGCCTGGTGCTTCCCCACAGCCCCAGTTCCTGGATCCTGGGGTGACTCAGGGCCCTCGCTTTGTGCTCAGAGCTGGTTTCGCTCCCGGGGCACAGCTGGGATGTGGCCCAGGCCACCCCAGACCTGAGGCAGGAACGATTCCCAGCTTTTCCCTGATCCAAAGCACTGGCACCCCACATCTCCATCCAAACTTCCTGCCCGGATCCTCACTGCCCGGACACTTTGCTTCCCGTGAATGTAAAGAACAGGAGTTAAGCCTCTCTCTCCAGAGCCTCCTGCTCTTCCCACAGGCCCCAGGAATGTCCAGCCCAGCCCTGTGGTCCCCAAGGTGGGGATTGGACAACAACACAGGGTGGGATCCATGGAATCATCCCATCTCCAGCTCCCAACCCCCTTTACCCAGAGCCAAACTCCATTATTTTAATTTATTAAATTTTATATTAATGGAATTTCACCGCTCCAGGTGATGTTTGACTCGTTCCCTGCCAGTCTGCACCTGAATGTTTGATAAACCACCACGGCCCGAGCCACATCCGGGCAGAAAAAGAGTGGAAAAGGTATTTTTCCTTCTGCAGGGAACTTCTTTCCAGGGCAGATCCAGAACCTCAGGAAAGCCAAGCCTGGGTGAGTTGGGATCTCATGGCTCATGGATTTGTCTGTTTGGGGAATGACACAGCCATGAGCACCAAAACGGGGGGATTTTAACCCCAAAATCATGCCAGGACACCCCGTCCCAGCAGGCACTGACCAGCTGACCAACACTGACTGCACACCCTCATCCCAAAAAATCCTCTAAGGCTCCTCAGAACTCCTGGGAAAACTGGCTGAGGGTCCCCAGGGGGCAGGAGTGGTTCCACTGTCACCCTTGGGAGGCTCAGGCTGGAGCAGGCCCAGGGAATGCCACCGCTCCAGCACGGATCCGAAGAGCCTCTCCCACTTTTCCAGGGTCTGAACTCCAAGGATTTACCCCTTCACAGCCTTTAGGATTCTTAGGCAGCTCTTGGCACGGCCTGGACGTTTTCCCAGCTCACGATAAACGGGGGGAGGCGACCATAAAAATATATTAAAAAATAAATATCGGGCACGGCTGCAATTTAAATGCAGCTTTGTCTGATCCACCCAAACGCCGCAGGGGAGGACGTGCCACGGGTTATTAACCGAGCAAAATAAACATAAATCACCTCCGTGCCTGCCTCTTTGCAAGGCTTCTTCTTAAATCTCGAGACAAAACCCTGCACTCCACAACCCGAATCATCCTCGGCAGGGACCTTCCCGGGCTGCTGCCTCCTTCCTGGCAGCCCGGGGATGGCATTTTCAGTGCCACCGTGTCCCAGTGCAAAGAGGGAGGCTCTGCTGGGTGGATTTCCAGCGAGAGGCAGATCCCAGCCCGGCTTAGGCGTTGCTGTGCCCGTGTGCACCTTCCCTGCAGGATGTAGGTGAGGGGTCCGAGCCAGCGGGGCGGAGGCTGTGATGACACCAGGAGGGTTTTGAAACCTCAGACAAAACATTCGTATTGAAAAAGGAGAGGGATTTGATTGGGTTTTTTTCATATAAAACACCTGCGGGACCGCGGAGGCAGCTGAGAGGGAGGGGGAAAGGGATGCAGGATGCTGGAGATCCCTGCCCAAAAGTGCAGCTGAGCTGCTGTGAGAGGGCACGGGAGATGTGGCTTTGCCAGGATGCTCCTGGCGTGGGCTGGAGCGCTGGATTTGGGAGCTGAGACCTGTGGCTTTGCCAAGGATCTTCGTGGAGGAGCTTCCCTCTGCATCCGCGGCAGGGAAGCACCCGGGGCTTGTTGAAGCGAGGAAGTTGAGTAAGATAAAGATGGAATGAAACGAAATACGAATAAAATGAAGGCTGAATAAAATAAAATATGAATAAAATGAAGGTGGAACAAAATAAAATACGAATAAAATGACGGTCGAATAAGATAAAATCCGAATAAAATGAAGGTGGAACAAAAGGAAGGTGGAACAAAATTAAGGTTGAACAACTATGGTTGCACCAGGGTATGAGAAGGGCTGTGCCCGCTCTCCTTGCCCTGCTCTGGCCCCCGGGCAGTCGGGGGGTGGCTGCACCCCAAAGCCCCTTTTGGGGAGCGCCGCAATCGCGGTCACGCCCCGGCTCCCGGCCCCTGGGCCTCGGCTGTAAAGCCGGGATGATAAATGATGGATGCGATCGCTAAGAACAACAGGGATGTTGATAGCAACCCCAGGGGTGTGTTAGGAAGCCGCGTGGATGCCGGGCTCGGCGCTGGCTGCCTCTAACAGCCCCGCGCTGTCGCAATTCCGGGCGAGCTCCCAGCGGAGCTGGCTGCTGCATGAATCACCCTGACCCACTGGCCGGGTGCTGGCCCGGCTGGGGAAGGGCTGGGGTGGGATTTGTCGGCTCAGGATCCGGCCAGGACCCCCCTCAGAGCATCCTCTGCCTCCTCAGGGGGATGCTGCTCTGCTGAGTCAGGAGGAGGAGGAGGAGGAGGAAGGGATGAGGATGGCTCAGGCGCGAGGAGTGCAAGGAGAAGGGCACTTTCTGCCCCTCGCTGTGGTGGGGTGGCACCGCTCAAACGCCGCTTGCGACACCCAGACCGCGCCTGCCTTTGGTGCCCTGGGCTTTGTCAGCAGCCTGGTCCTTCCCAGCAGCTCCACCAGCATCTCCCTGCACCCACCCCATGGATCCAAGCTCCCTGGATTCCCCCCCTTCACCCCCAGTTCTGATGGAGCATCCTCAAAACGCTGCAAGAACTCCCGAGAAAGGTGAACTACGAGAGGTTTCCACCAAGCCCCTGAGATTCCAGCATGAGGATCGGGCTTGACCTGGCCAGAAAAAAGGGCTGGGTAGGACTGGAAAGGTCTTTTCCAGCCCAGTCCTTGGGAGTGGAAAACTTGCTCGCCCTGTGCGCGTGCAGCTTTAAGATGAGTTTGCTTTTCCAGCAGCAGATTTCCGGAGGATTCTTGGAGAAACACCAAATTTTGCCTAATTCAGTCATTTAAAGGCCCGTAGCCTGAATTCTGTGCTGATCAGAGTGGAGCCTGCACTGAAACCTTCCCTTGGGATGTGTCCCCGGGGACGGTCTGCTGCTCGGTCGCCTTTGGGGACGGGGATAATTCCCTGTGGTGGTTGGGAAGCGCCGGCACGTTCCCAGTGCTGCCACCAGCCAGGCTGTGGTCAGCACCAATAACCACGGCCGTGGGGCACGAGGGCCTCAACTCCTCACACCAGAACCACACTTCCCTCTGAGAGGCGTGGCCGGGCTGGAATCATGGAATGGTTTGGGATGGAAGGATCTTAAACCCACCCAGTACCACCCCCTGCCATGGCAGGGACACCTCCCACTGTCCCAGAGTGTTCCAGCTTGGCCATGGGCACTGCCAGGGATCCAGGGGCAGCCACAGCT
>VZRR01010133.1:0-15411 GCA_013398015.1 Oreocharis arfaki
TTTTTTTTTTTTGTTGCATTCCCGGCGATTTTCATCAGTCATGAAACCTGAGCCAACTTCCAGAATCGTCATTTTTGCCTTTGTTCTATTCATGCGTTTTGTCATATTCCACTAGAAGCTTTTTCTCTTACAAAGGGCGTCTTTATGCTTCTTCCGTTTCCAAGTAAATTGTTAGGTGCGATTAGAAGGAGGAGGCTCCTTGCTCAGGGCTATGATTTAATTCCCTCTGCACCGGAGCTTTGAAAGAGAGCGGTGCAGGCAGCATTTCAGAGGGTAGCTCAGAACCTCTTTTACTGTGGCTTTTTGTCCCAAGTACAGATTCCTGTCCCTGCTTGGGCTGCACACACGCACCTGCAGGGACAGCAGCAGTGGTGTGAGGCCCTGAATGCACCTCCACAGCCCTGTGAGTACAATGGTGCTGGAAGGAACTTGGCTCCCAATCCTGGAAATACAAGTCCGCTCTTTTATCCGCAGGGAGAGTGATGATCAGTAGTGAAAAAGCAATGAAAAAGGAATTTGTGCTCCAGGGCTCACTGGAGTCTTCACTTCAGAGACCACCCAAGAGTGGGGGACTGTGGAAAGGTAATGGGATGGTTTGTGTTGTGAACGAGCATGAGCAAACCATCCCAAAAGGACAGGGTATGGCTGCTAGCTAGAAATTATGAGATCTCCAGGAAAAATGTGGGGTAGCATAAAGCAGATGAAGGACATAAGGAAAAAGCTCCTGGTGTGTAAGCCCTGTGAACAGGAGCACAAAGCTGACAGTAGCACAGCTCAGCAGCTAATGCCAGCCATGTTTTCTGTGATGGACCATTCCGTCAGTTGTGGCCAGGCAGGACAGCTTCTCTGTGAGTTTGGAGTTTATGGCTCCCACATAAATGGAGCTTCACAAGAGACAGCGATTGTCTCTGGTGAGCACAAAGACTCCAGAACTGAGAGCAGTGGTGTGGTCAGGCCCTGCTGTCGCCTCTCTGCGCTGACCCGCAGCACGGGCAGGACCCACCAATCCGAGTGTCCCTGGCTCATTGTGCGGGGTGTGGAGGGGAAGGGATTGCTCATGTGTGCACACGGTGGATTGTTGGGCTGTCTCCACAGACAGGCCCCAACAGCCCCTTCCCAACAGCCAAGTTCTTCCTTAGATCATTTGCCAAAGGAGGGGAGAGAGGGTATGGAAGGAAGAACAAAGGTACATTGCTGAGGAGCTCAAAGGGCACAACTCCCTCCCCTCCATCTGCAGAAAGCTGGAGACGGTACAGGCGTGGGATGTGTCCTTGGAATATCAGGAGTTGGCTGCTATGGAGAAGCAGTTCCCTATCTTCCCATTTGCCACTGGTGAATGGAGACAAGTCCATGCATTTTGGAGATCTGGAGGATCGGAGTCTCCGCCGTGTAGGACCTGGCCGTTTCTGTCTCTTGGAGTCAGCATGTTCGTGTCGTGTGAGCGCCGGGCACGGGGCCAGGGGACGCCCACTCGCTGCTCATCCTGCCCAGGTGCGGATGGAAAAGGTGCAGCAGCGCGGGGGCGGCCGGGACGTGTCGGTCCCAGGAATGTGCTTCGTCCCCAGCTTCATTTCCTCACCTTTGCCCGGGCAATGCTGCGGTTTGTCCTCTCTGATTGCAGCGGTGATGTGGGGAAAGGAGAATGTCAGAGTCAAAACTGGTACAGAGCCCCTGTGTGAGTCCAAATGGTCAACCTTGCCCTGAGCAGAGCTCCTCAGGGTGGCACAGGGTGTCACACTGTCACACGGTCACCCCATCACTGTATGTGTCACACAGGTGATTCACGGTTCTTCCCGTGTGGGGAATTGCCTTTTCTTTTGTCTTTTGTTTGCCATTGAAATGCTGTGTATAAAAATACACATTGCCCAGAATATCTGTGATACTTTGGTAGTGCCACAGGGCAGCAATTAAAATCATGAGCATTAATTAAGACTTAAAACTACATTAACCACTCAAGAATGTTATTTCCATGACCTCCCATTGAACACAACCACAAGGACTGCATGTTGTTTCTATCACACCCTTTGAAGTAAAAGGCTGAGTATTAAACCAGATCCTGCCTCTGTTCTTGAGCACGTGCACACTGTGAGCCCATGTTTAATATATTTCAAAATCAGAATTCCAGTTCTACGGCATAACAGTAGCTTCATGGTAGCACAATGGTGTTTAAAATACAATTCATTCTTACTTCGGGGGAAAATGAAGTGAAGTTCTGGCTCCAAAATTACATATCAGCAGATGTAGATACTACCTGGATAAAACCACTTCCCTCTTTTTATATGTTCGTAAAGTTTGCCCTGGAATCACGTTATCATAGGAAAGTTCCCTAAAATGAGCCCAAACCCACACATTAATGTCTGTTTCTAAAGTGGGGTTTTCTGTCAGAGGAACTCAGTGTTGCCTGAAAAGTCAAACCATGTTTCTGGACTAAATTCCCACTTTCTGAGACCTGCCTCAAGCTGCTGCTGCCTGTCAGTCTGAGGCACCCCTGCAGCTCCCTCCTCAGCGGGTTTCCTAAGGTCAGGGCTAATTATTAATGCTCAAGGCAGGAGAAAATTGACATCTATTTTCCACACCTCCCTCACACTGTGCAGTAGCAGGCATAATTAAAACAGAGGATTTCATTAGCAAAGTGTTATTTGTTGTTTCTATAGGAACACAGGTGTGCCCAGACTTCTACAGAAGGAAAACATAAAGCAAGGGTGAATTCCAGAGAGGCACCACAGCATCCCTGCACTGGGTGTTGCAAGGGCAACAGCCAGAGGGGCACAGCCACGGCAGGGGCCTCGGAGGAGCTGCAAGAGGTGTTGGTCGTCCCTGCACTACCCATGGGGACAGCGGGGTCCCTAAGAGGTGACCTGGAAAGGGGTGTGGCCATGCAAGCTGTGTCTGTCCTGACCCGTCTCAGGCATCTGAGCCTGAGTGATTCAACCCTGCCTTTGTCCAGCTCTGGGACATGAATTCCTCCAGGGAGAGTCCCCGGGTTGCTCTGGGCTCCCTCCTCAAGGCTGTGGGAGCAGAGGGAGCACAGTCTGTAGGACCACGGAGGTGGAAGTGGGGGTTGGAAGTGCCTCAGGTCAGGAATTGTGCTGCTACTGACCCGTGGATCATCCATGATGCCCCATGAGGACATGCAGTGGCCTTTTTCCCGACCCCACTGATGAGCTCACTGATCATTAGCATTGAACCTCAGACTCGAACCGTGTCTCCTCTGGTCGGTGGATGCTGGGGGTGCTCGGGGCAGCCAATGCCCCATGAGGGTCACAGGATTCTGCTCCGAGGGGGCAGGGGGGACACAGCCCACGGCACTGGGCAGGGGCATGGGGGGCCTCCAAACCGTGGAGCCCTGCCAGCCTGGCTGCGGGGCAGGTGATGCACTGCAGGCATCATTCCAATGTCTGGGGAAAAGTAAACAATTCTCTCTTATCTTCTCCTAAATTCCAGACAGATTTTCTGGAGAAGGGTCATAAAGCTGTGTGGCCAGCTCTGCTCTCACTCTCACCTAGCCGCCTTGCTCTGATTCATCTCATTGATTTAGAAACTGGATTTATGAAGTAATAAATGTGTCAGAATGCAGCCAAGAATGTGTCTGAACTGGCTTTCCAGGAACACAGGGCCAGCTGACAGCAGTGGGAACTGCTGTGTCAGGAGCAGCCACCGGCAGCCGGGGAGTGCCACAAGAACTCCCAGAAGAATTTTAATCCTTTTGCTTGCACAGACCATACCCTCCTCTTCCCATCACTCTTTTCCTCACCCTTCAGTGGCGCCTTTGGAAGCAGGAGCAAAACTGAGCTGATTTTGCCTGTCTGGAGGGACAGCAACCAGTGGATCCCTGCCCCGCCTGCAGCTTCAGACCATTTCACCCCAAAGCTTGGGATCTGGAATGGGGAGCAGCTTCTGGGGCAGAGCTGGGGGGTGGCATTTGCAGAGTCCTGTCTGCATCACTTGAGCTTTGTTGACTGGCTTGGCCTCACTGGGTTAAAGCTTCAGTGCTGCTGTCGCTGGGCATTGCAGCAGGGGAGCAGCGCTTTGTCTGACCTGTGAAACGCAGGGATTCTCTCAGATTCCACCTCCCACCACCTGTGGGATCAGTTCCTTTCTAGACTCCCCCCCACACCCTCTCCCCTGAAGCCGCCAGGTCTCAGGAGTTACAGAGGTATGGGTGTGCAGGCCCCACCATCAGGGTACCAAAGATGGAGAATGTTGCTCCTTCCAGGGAGGAGCTTTGTCCCACAGCTGCAGGAGTGGGACAGCCCGAGAGCATCGAGACCAGACCTTGGTTTGCAGGACTGCAGAGAGAAGCTTTATTTGATTCCTGTGTGCAGCACGGAGCTGAGAGAGGGTGAGAGAGGGTAAGGAGAAGGGTGATAGTGGGAGAAGGTGCTTTTTATGATCCATACAGCAGGAGCACGTCAGCTGGGATTTGCTTTGCTGTGCTGGGCGAGGTTTGCAGCAAAACAGGCAGTGCCTCAGTGGGCAGCCTGGGTGATCTGCTCCCGGGAGGAGATCACCTTCCCGTCCTGGACTTCCTCGAAGATTGTGCGGATCTGGCGGGTGGTTACTGGTCCTGCAATGGGGAAAGAAGGAACCATTATTTCCAGGGCAGCAAGGAGGAAGTGTCCTAAAGATCTTCGTCTTAAAGATTTGTCACTACAACCACCACCTCAGAAACCCAATACAGCACCACATTCCCCCTGCTAAATTGTACAGATTCAGTCTGCTCAGATAATTTCTGACGTGCGTTTTGGTATATCGTAAGAGTGGTTTATATCAATTCACATTTTGGAAATTTAACAAAACAGTAAGTTTAGTAGAAAAGTAAAAGGAGTCTGTGCTAAGAAGGTGGCTGAGGGTATGAGAGCTGTGTATTATCAGAGCTTCAGCCAAGGCCTGTTCTTACCTTCTTTCACAGGCTGCGAGATGTAGTGGGTAGACATGCTACGGGAGGAGAACAGGGAAAAGGTGGTGAGAAACAGGAAAGAAGTAAGTAATCTCCTAGACAAATCTTTATTTAAACCCTGCCTTTATTTCTTGCACCAATACATGACTAAAATGCTTCTAGAAACTGCCAGTGTCCCAGCTGAAGGAAGAAACTGGTACAAATGGATGTGTGACACAGGGATTTGGACACCAGTGCAGCACCCATCCCAGCTGCAACGAGCAGCACCTGCTCCCTGCCCAGCATCACACAGACATGGGAGGATGGGAGGTGGAACCCAGGGGTGCTGCAGCACTGTTTTAACCACTGGGCTGTTGAGGACTGGTGGGACTGAAAAGGGAGCCCCTGTTGCATGCAATGGGTCAGGGAATGAGCTGAGAGAACCCTCCAGGGGATGCAGGTGGTTCATTTTCTGATTCCTTTGCTATGACCCATCTCCCCACTGCCCACCCTCCCAGCAAAGCCCCTCACGCACTGGGCATCCTCGCCCTCCAGCAGCCGGCGGTACGTGGCGATCTCCTGCTCCAGGCGGCACTTGACGTCCAGCAGGACCTTGTACTCGTGGTTCTGGCGCTCCATGTCGCAGCGCAGCTCGGCCAGCTGCTCCTCCACGCCGGTGATCAGCATCTGCAGCTGGGCCAGCTGGGTGCCGTAGCGCGCTTCGGTGTCGGCCAGGGTGCCCTCCAGGGCCGCTTTCTGTGGGACGGGGACGGGGGTGGGCTCAGGGTGCGGCCGGGGTGGGCACTGCCCTGCGTCCCCCGCCCCACCAGGAGCCGAGCCCTCGTACCGTGCTGAGCTGGGACTGCAGGTCGATCTCCAGGCTCTGGATCGTGCGCCGCAGCTCCGTGATCTCCGTCTTGCCGCTCTGCAGCTGCTCCGTGTTGATGGCCACCTCCCGGTTCAGCTCTTCCGTCTGCAGCGAGGCAAAGCCGTGCCCTCAGAGCCCCGGCAGCGGGCACAGCCCCGGCCCCGCGCCCGCTGCTCGCCGCCAGCTCCTCACCNCATGCAATTCAAGAACCAGCATATAAAATATTCTTCTTGAGGAACACTTGAGGAAAGGGAGCATTTGAGCCTGATCAAAAGGGAGCAAACTGGGGTCTTTGCTACATGACCACAAATAAAATAATCCAAATTCTTGAGAAATCCTCACTGGAGTTAATTCTCCAGAGAATAAAGCAGGGCCTGTAGCTGGTTCATTTCTCAGGGAACGAACCTTCCCAGCCAGAAGCTGCGAGGGTTGTTAATAAACCTCAAATAGCCACAGTGGGTATTACTGACGTGGCAAGTGGTGAGTGGGAGTTCCACAGGCCCCAGGGAGGATGTGCTGCTGTATCCTCTCTGCTGCCTCACCAGCACTTCTCACCTCCCGCCCAGCACTTCAGAACTCAGCATAAGCCTTAAAGGCTGGACTGGAACTCAAATTTCAGGGCCCAGGGTGGCCTTTTCAGAGCCTGACTCTGTACTCACCTCCTCGTGGTTCTTCTTCAGATAAGCCAGTTCCTCCTTCAGGTTCTCAATCTGCATCTCCAGGTCAGCTCTGGACAGGGTCAGCTCATCCAGGACCCGGCGCAGCCCGTTGATGTCGGCCTCCACGCTCATGCGCAGAGCCTGCTCCGACTCAAACCTGGGGACACACACACAGTCAGCAAAGCTGCATGAGCTCCTGCCAGCTGGGCACACAGCACCTGGGTTTGCTGTTTGCTCCCTCCACACTGCTGCTGGCATCATGGCAGTACTACATGGACCCATTTAGCACTTTCCAGTGGGGAATGATGAGGAAAGTGGGGTAAAACTGATAAAAAAGTGTCCACCTGAGTCCATAACATCACCCTGCTCCTGACACCACCAGGCCTTGGTACTGGCCCTGGGCTCTGTGGAGCTGCACACACATATTAAGTGCACAGCGAGGCACAGGGCAAGGTCTCTGCACAGGGGAGGCTGTGCCACAGATAAACAAGCAACAGGAATAAAATAGTGGGTTTGGATGGAAGCAACATAATCCCTGCGTGTCTGTAAGACTGAGATAACCATCTGCTTTGGAAATTGCACCCTCATTTTAAAGGCTTTGCTTTGACATTGCCTTTCTGGGGTTTGGATGGGATTTTCTCGTCATTTCATCAAACGACTCTGCACACTTTGCTCCAGTTTTTTTCCAGGAGATGTGGCTTACTTGGTCCTGAAGTCATCTGCCGTCAGCCTGGCATTGTCAATCTGCAGCAGGAGGTTGGAATTGTCAACTGTGGCCACCAACACCTGGGCAGGGAAAGACAAAGAGTGTCAGGAATTCCTCCTGGCTGAGTGTTGGGACAGGAACAACAGTTTTGGTGAAGTTTGGCATTTCTTTAGCAGAAGTATGTCTGGAATCAGGACAAGTGAGATGCAGCTGAGATCAGCTACGGGAAGGGGCTGGTTACTCCATGACCTCCCTTTACAAAAATCCGTCAGTAAATATTTCAAAAGGCAGAGTGAGGCCTTTGTTCCTACCCTTCAGGGCAGGTGCTGATTGTGGAAAGGTCAGAGGGACCAGTGAGGTGTCTGTGCTTGGCACACCTTGTTCTCAGATGGATTTAATTTTTTGGCAGCAGAAATGGAGCAAAAGGCAGTGAGCAGGTGCCTACAGATTCTGATTTTCATATTACCAAAGCAGGAGCAAATAACCCACACTGGGAGGAGATTCAAGTCAGAGTTCAGGAGAACTCTGTTGAGGAGAGAGGAAAACCACAGACTCCCTGCATCCTTTGCCAGCACTCCTGCAGCTCCAGCTGTACACGGCCTCTGGCATTGCTGGGGGCAATTCATACATGGGAAGTAACAGAGAACAATGTAAACTCAAGCATTTCCTCCAAAATGATACGCTGGGACTCAAATAAAATGGAGATGAATCCCCCTGAGCTGCCTGGGCTGGGGGCTTGCACCAATTCCAGCCCCGGGGCAGCAATTGCTCAAAGAGGCAAAAAACCTGTTATTGGTCAGTTCCATCTTTTTATCATCTAAATCTCCTCAATGGGAGGAGCTGAAACAAGTTTGCAAATTCTTTGCCTGAATGTTTCCAAACATGACACCAATGTTTCACAGTTTGCCCACAGCTGAAAATTCCCTGCACCTTCATTTTAAACTCCCGAGAACACACATGATCAGTGCAGACTCATCTGTATTCTTCATTTTTGCCTCTTACATCTGTTCCTGCCAGTGAAAGCTGCCACTTGTCCCAGTTACAAGGATGTAACCAAAAGCTGACATTGAGACACCTCTAATTTCCAGCTGGGCAGTCCACACATACCACTGGGACACTTTTTACTACATAATTAGTGCTGACTAATTACGCAGGTAACAGTCATTGTTTCTGCTTCCTCTGACACACGACGTCCCACTGTGTTAATGCCAGCATCCTACCTTGTTCCTGAGCTCCTCGATAGTCCTGTAGTAGGGGCTGTAGTCACGGTCAGGACCAGGTCCCTGCTTCTTGTACCACTCCCTGATCTTCACCTCCAGGTCGGTGTTGGCCTCCTCCAGGGCTCGCACCTTGTCCAGGTAGGCGGCCAGGCGGTCGTTGAGGTTCTGCATGGTCTCCTTCTCCCCCGCCGGCAGGATGCCATCGCCTCCTCCAAAGCCTCCTCCAAAGCNGCTCCCGAATCCCTTGAGGGAGGTGGAGGAGGAGTATTGCCTGACAGTGGTGCTCATGCTGGAGGCTGGAGGTGGAGAGAGAGGCGGCTCGGCAGCACAGCAGCAGCAGAAGCAGCAGCGAGTGCTCGCTCCCCTGCCTCGGGGCCCTTTATAGCCCGGCCAGGAGGCGTTGCCGGCGCTTTTCGACACCCCTGACAGCCAGAGCCAAATTCCAGAATCATCATTTTCCTCTCCTTGATTTCACATCTTTTGTCACATCCCACCAACAACACTACGGCTCACACGGGACCTTCTTCCGCTTTCATTCCCAGCACCTGGCGTGATCCGGGTCCCTGCTCAGGGCTACGTTTTGGCATTCCCAGTGTCTGTTCCAGCTCCGCCCGCTGCTCCCTCATGAAGTAACACAAGTGAAGCCTCTGTCATCCGCCAAGTCACCTGCAAGTATCATTGCAAAAATCTACAAATCTATTTATTTGCTTTTTTAAGGAGTTTAAAGCCAAGGAAAGCTGCTGACTTAAGAGCTCTGCACATCCTTAGCTTTATATGGGCCAACCCAAAGCCAGATGGAAACTTTCGCGTCAGGACCTTTATCACAGGACAAGCACAGACCTGGCAGGATTTGTGTACTGGTACAGGATTTGGCAGAAACCTTATAGCTCAAAAGAGAATAAACTCCAGCAATTTCTGCTTATGTACCAGTCTGGGCTGAATCTCCCTACAGAGACTGGAAAGTCCCTACAGTAGTGGGGTTTCAGTCTGTTTAGAGGGCAGATGAGTAATGTTTCCCAGTGGTACCTGCTTTGCTCCATCACCTTTCCCAAATCCCACAGAAACAGCCTGTGACTTCTAAAAATGTGTAGAAGCTAAAAAATCCTGTGCCACAATTTCCACTCTCTCAACACTGAGGCAGGGTTTAATGCTTAAACATTCTAACTCAGAGAAGAGGGACTGAAACTGCATCAGACACCCACAGCCAGGGCACATTACTTGCAATTCCTGGTGGGAAGAGAAGGATCAATCCTTATCAATGGGAAGAGCGTGATCTGTCTTTATCAATGGGAAGAGTAGGATAAATCCTTATCAGTAGGAAGAGTATGACCAATCCTTATCAGTGCTTGTGCTGTAGGCTTTTTCTTACAGATTTCCAGCTGAAGACAGCGATGCCAATGGTAACTCAGCAGGACCAGCATCACCTCTGTCGAAAGTGCTGATGGGCAAAGCCCTACGCATCCAGCACTGGGGGTGAGGACCCTGCAAGCACCAAGGGTTTGACCAGGCCAGCACAGAGAGGAGAGACAGTGCTGGCCACACCTGCCCCAGGCTACTGAGGGACTAAGCAGAATGATTACAGCAACATAGCTGGACAGGTGCTGGCGTGAAAAAAGCAGCAAAGAAGCAGGAAACAAGGCACTGCACTATTTTATTCTTTCTTGGGAGAAAAGCCCTTCACTGATGTGATGCCAGCTCTTGCCATGTGCAGTGGAAAATCGCACACCCAGCCCGGCCTGCCTGGCTCCAGCCATGGCATTCTCAATAAAAGAAGTTATTTTTGCTTTTCACAGAGGTGCCTGTGAGGTAGTGAAGGAGTTATAGGGATTAGGAACCCTTTTGTGTTTTCCCTCCCGTTGTGATCTCCTTCCTTCCCAGCTCCCTCCGGCTGTTTTCACATTATAATGCACTTAACTGATTTTGGAGGTGCTCTGATGTTCCCAGAGCCTCACCCTCGGTAATTCATGGTGCCTCCTTTCTTTCATGTTCCCCGAAGGACACAATAACAACAAGGCTTTATCTGCCCCCTGTTAGATCTCAGGACTTCACAGCAGTCACGCTCTCTTCAGCAGCTCCAGGAGTGTGGGGTGACTTTCTGGGCGGCCACCAAGCTTAACCAGAGAGAGACTCTGGATCGTCTCAGTCGAGGGCTCTGCCTCACACCCATGGGCTTCAGATTTGGATTTCTGACTCCCCAAGCTGCAAAATCGGGGAGTTTGGAATGCGCACGTTCCTCATCCCTCAGAGAGCTGGAGGAGGTGTCCTAGGCTCAACCCACTGCTGGCAAAGGGCAGAGTGAGCAGAGGATGGTGCTCAGCTTCCAGCACCATCCCAGGGCAACCTGGCAGGGCAAAGATCAGTTCCTGGCCCGCTTCCCTCTGCAGTGCGGGGTACAGGATTACCCAACAGCTGTCGTGTGAGAGCTGTGCTCCAGAGCCATCCCGGGCCACCCCGGCTCCCAGTTCTTCCAGGTGTGCTCCCTTTGCTCCTGTTTGCTCCAGCAAACACCCTCCTGCTCCAGGCAATTCCCATGTTGGCCCTGAGCCTCCCACATGGGCTAAAACCTGTGCTGTGAGGTCTGACCCCCCTCAGGTCACCCACACATTTTAGGCCAAGTTACAAGTCAGCCTGAAGGTGACAACTGCCTGAACATGAGGCAAAGCCCTTCCACAGCTCACAGGCAGGGGACACCTGGACTTAGGGCTTTTCCTTCTGTATTATCACAACCTCAGCCCAGGTTTCAGTTCTTTTACCACATGTGGCAGATGTCACACAGACTATCTGGAGATAGCTCTGCAATCTCAGCTTTTCCCTGCTCTTTTCCAACCAATGCTCTTGCTGGTCAGCTGCACAATAATCCCACACCAGCCCCACGCTGACATCAGGAACCCTCAGCACAGAGTTCCCCTGCGCTGGCTGTCGATGGGACATCAGGATACAGAGGAGCAGTACTCCTTCAGCTATTTTATGTTACCAGAAGAATTCAATCTCCCAGGCTCTCCTGAAGCACTCACCCACAACAAATTCCCTTGAGATAAAAGAAAAAAGGAACACATCATAATGCTTGGGAGACGGTATCAGTGTCTGCTCCAGCAAGAAGCATGCTGGAGATGCTGTCTCTGCCTCGTGTGCTGCAGCAGGGAGGAAAGAACTGAACTCCTCGGTTTGCTTAGGAGGGGAGGTGACATTACCTGTTGGAGTGGCCATGCTGCACACACAGTGCCCAGAGTGGGGAGGGCTGGTGTGAAATGGCCATGGTTAGTGTGTTGCGTTTGCCTCAAACAATAACACCTAATTGTGCTTTTCATGTCATGAATAAGAGCTAATTAGGAGTCATTGGGTTTCCCCTGTGGGCCGGCTTCTCCTGAGTGCCTTCCACAGCAATTCCCAGCTCAGTGGGAACTCGCTGAGGGTTGCAGCCCTGGGAAAGGTGTCTCCTGCATGTGAGGAATGGCAGGCACAGACTCTACCCTTGCTGACGGGTTTGCTCTGTAAGTCTGAACAACACAAAATAGGTAACAAATATATCAAGGTGTGGAGTGACATATGATGTCTTTGTTTCTATCTCAGCTGTTGATTCTCTACCATCTGCTAGGACGTGTCCTGACGGCCCCCTACACTGTCTGGAAAAAGCGATCCCAGATCCTATTACCATGAAAGGAAGCGGTGGCTGTGTGTGCGATGGAAACTCCCTCTGGGCAGCGTAGGGCACTTTACAAGCAGCCAGTGAGCCAAGCCTCCGCTGCCCGAGCTGCAGGGTGGGGGTGAGGCCCACCCCATTTAATCCCCTCCTGCCCACCCCAAGAGATTGAGAGATGGGCAGCACAGCCCAGCCCGGCCCGGCCGCTGCAGCGGGGAGGAGGCAGCAATGGAGGCAGTCAGGCAAAGAGGAGGACAAGGGGAGTGACTCTCTATTGTCCTTCAGGCTCCAAACTGGAGCAGTGAAGCCAGACCTCCTCTCCTCTCCTCTCCTCGCCTCGCCTCGCCTCGCCTCGCCTCCCCTCCCCTCCCCTCCCCTCCCCCAAATGTGGAACAGGGTGATGTTCCTCCATTTGGTCCAGGTCCTGAATGGTTTGCAGAGCATCAGGCAAGGTCCCGCCCCTGTGTCATTGATGCTTCATGAGCCACCTCCACCAGTGAGGGCCATGCTGGGGCACAGACCTGCTCCCCAGCAGAGACCCACTCTGCCTGTTTTGGCACCGCATGTTCCAAGGAGATCCCGCCATGGAGTGATTCCCAGGGAATCAGCACTGCTGACAGCCAGTCCATAGCTCCACTGCCCATCCGAGTGGCCCTCAGTGTGGGGCAATGAGGTTCTCTCTGCTGCGTTCAGGGACCATGGACCCATCTGGCACGAGATGGTCTTTCCACGATTGTCGAAGCTCTTCCCCACAGTCCCACTGCAGCTGTTCATCCTCATGGTCCCCTAGGTGCTGTGACAGCCCTGTGCACTGCCAGCCCACCGCAGGCTGAGCACGGCCTCTCTGCTGGCACATCTTACCAAGGAAGATACTGAACCCATTGTGATCACACCAGTCCTGTCTCCAAGGGCTGGCTCAGCCGTCCTGCCTCTTCCTGGGGATGAGGGACCCATTCCAGCAAGCTCAGCACTGCGCAGTTTGGCTCCCTGTGGGCTGTCTCCAGTGACATGACAACTCATACAGTCCAGTCCAGGCTCTCGGGCAAGTGACAATGTGCAGGACCACGGACCAGATCTGGGAATTCCCTGGCCCAGAGCCCAAGGGACAAGCTGCTCCAATGCTGTGTGGGACTCCTCCAGGCCAGGCTCTCCCTGTGAATCTCCTCGAGCTGCAGTTAGAGGTGTGACCACAGTCACTCTGGCGGGTGGAAGAAGGACAGATGGCCACACCTCAGGGCTTGTTTTACTCAGACAGGAGAGTATTTTTATGTCTGAGCAGAGCCAAAGTCCCAAGCCACCAGGAATTGCTTGAGCTCTAGCTGCACAGCAAACTCCAACCTTTGGAGTTTCCCACGTTAGTTTTACAGCACCTGTTTTCCAGGTAGCAGCAGCTCTTGCATTTTCTCATGTCTCATTCTTCGGTGTGGCAATACCATCACACCCTGTCTGCTCATTCCTCTCCCCTCACTGAGCCCGGCAGAGCCGGCAGCGAGTCACACGTACATTCTGCTGACTGTGGGCAACAAACAGCGGCTCCCACATTCATCCTGCACCCACACCCGCTGCACCCCCAGGGCAAGGTCTTCAGCCAGATGGGAATCCCAGCTTGGGACACCCGTGACGTTGGTGGTGGGGTGAGGCAGGTACCAGCATTGGCCTGGGGACACTTGGCGCTCACAGGAGGGAATCGCGATTTAATCCCTGCTCTGGGGTGAGGCCAGTCATGCCAAAGGACCCCAGGGGGATGTGACAAACCTGCTGGTGGTGACAGGGACTCCACCAGCCCTGTGACTCCTCCACCGGGAGCCTGTGGTGGCATTTAGTGCCCTCCTGCAATCTAGGCCTTGTCCTGGCTGCATGCAGACCCTTCCCAACAGCAGAGCCCCGATGACCAGAAGGATGGGAAGGAGCAATGGAAACAGCCCCCACAGACTGTGATTTCCATCTCCTCCCCAGTGGGACCCCAGCTTTGGGCTCAGTCCCCTCTGGAAGAAGGCTGTGGCCTGGCCCCTCAGGTAGGACGTGCTCTGTGTTCTGGATCCCTCCTGCCCTCCCTCTCTCTGGCTCCTCAAGGGCTGGTGGTTGTGGCAGGTGTTGCCTGTGAGGCTGTGCCATGGCCTTGGTGCAGCAGGGTCTCGTCACCTTGTGCACTTGAGGGGACGATGAGGCTGTGCTCCCAGGTGGCCACCACAGCTGCTGGGAGGGGAAGGTGCTGTCCAGCCCCTGTGCTGGGGAGATGTACCCCAGAGCAGTCCCTGTAACCGGGCTGCGCTGTCGCTTCCCACACGATGGTAATGACTTGGCTACTCGTTAATCTGTACTTGGCACGGAGTTTTATGGAGTCATCAACAAGACTGAAACAGCCGGTGCCTACCAGAGGCCCCTGGCAATAAACCTGCCCCATTCCTCCCTGGGTCCCTCCAAGGACCTGAGCCCCCCACCCGCAGCCCTGCTAAAGCCCCTGTCAGGACCCCATTCCTGCTCCTGCTTCCTTGCCATGCCCACGGCACTCCTGGCCACAGGCCGCTGCTCCACCCTGGAGCTCTAATGACACTAATGATTTTCTGAACACGAGCTGGGAGTGCAGAGCCAAGGCCCATCAGCCGTGTCTGGCAGGAGGCGATGGCTTGCCTGGGCCTGGCACACGCTGGCCCCGCTCTCGCCCGGAGCGCGGCGGATTCTCCGATACGTAACAGTAATTACGTGCCGCAGCTCCGTAATCAGCTTCACCTCTGTTATTATTCTGTTAATCCGAACCCCTGGCTCAGCCCAGGGCTGTGGGATCAGTGGGTGCTTGGGATAAACTGCATACCCTGCTCAGTGTGTGGATGTGGTTCTGCACTGCCAGGGCTGGGCTGAGACTCTCAGGCAGAACCGAATGGTGGGAGCCCTGGTGGTGCCAATGGTCCCGGTGGTCTTCGTGCCCCAGAGTCCCACTGGTCCCGGTGGTGCCAATGGTCCCAGAAGTTCCCATGCCCCGGTGTCCTGGTGGTCCTGGTGTCCCAATGGTCCTGGTGGTACCTATGTTCCCAATGGTTCCTGTGCCCTGGTGGCTCAGCAGTCCTGGTGTCCCGGTGCTGCTGGTGGTCTCGATGCCCCTGTGATGCCGGTGCCCCCCACCCCGCAGGAACCCTGGGTGTGATCGGACTGCAGTTGGTCAGCTGGGCTGAGACCTGCCTCGGGACCGATGCTGGGATCCCGCTCTGGGCTGTGGGCCGGTGCAGAGGAACCGGGTGGGAACCCTGGGGAGCGGAGGGATCCGAGGGGACCCTCTGAGACCGGGGGACCGGGGGGACCGGGAGGATTCGGGGGTCCCGGAGGCACCCGGTGGGACCGGTTGGGATCCAGGGATACCCGGTGGGAGCGGGAGGATCGAGGGGTACCCCGTGGGAGGGGTAGGATCCGGGGGTCCCGGGGGCAGCAGAAGGATCGGGGGTCC
>VZRR01010154.1:0-11503 GCA_013398015.1 Oreocharis arfaki
ACACGTGGACCTCCTCACCTCAGAGAGGGCTTGGCTTCTCCACTCCAAGTTCCCTAAATGCCCTCTTCCCACACCATTCCCACCCTTATTTTCCTTAAAAACCAGGTGCTGCCATGCCCACCCAACACGTGGACCTTACCTCAGAGAGGACTTGGCTTCTCCACTCCAAGTTCCCTAAATGCCCTCTTCCCACACCATTCCCACCCTTATTTTCCTTAAAAACCAGGTGCTGCCATGCCCACCCCACACGTGGACCTCCTCACCTCAGCGAGGGCTTGGCTCCTCCACCCACCCACAGGGGCACGGCCCAGGATTGCCGGGATGCCGCCTTCACCTCTGCACCATCCCCAGCAGGTTAATTAAGAGCTCCTGCCTTTCCCCCCGGCTCCCAAAGATCCCGTCTTGGAGCGCCGCTGTGACCACTCTATTTGGGGACAGGCTGCCAAGCGCGTGGACGTCTTCATCGCCCTCTCGGCGCGTCCCGGCGCCCACCACCGGAGCCGGGAGAGGCCGGGCCCGTCCCGCGGCCAAGCGGGGCCCATAGAGGCCTCATTGTCCCCACGTCTCCATGGTTTTCCTGGAGGCCCCGGCGCTGTTTAACAACGCATCCTGCCCCGCCAAGAAGGGGATTTAGCTCCTCCGAGACCTCCAGATACAAAACAAAAATGTGCAACAAGATTCTTTTTGACTATGTAGGTCAGGGCAAGGAAAACAAGCTGTCGGGAACAATCCCCCGGGCTGGCGGGGGGGACGGATTAGCCGGGACCTAAGAGGGCTTTTCCAGCCCGGGTCCCGCTCCGCTTTGTCCGGCGGGGCCTTTGTGTCGAACTACAAACCCGAGCTGAACATCATTGGCGGGAGGTTTTTCCAAGGGGCACCTCCGAGAGAGACAACCTTAAATATGATTTCACAGGCGCTCTTCAGGCCGAGCGCCGGGGCCAAGGCGCTTCCGCGGGGTTTGGCGGCTGCTGGGAGGAGTTGCATGGTTGTACAGGCTCAAAGGGAACCCCCACAACGCACCAAAGGCCTCTTGCTGGTGGCCCCGGGAGGCTGAACGTGCCTCGGGCAAATCCCAAACAAAGCCGAACGCGTTCTTGCCGCGGAAAGTGCGCGGCCGGAGCGCCCAGGGGCCAGGTAGCCGCTCGTGGGGAAGGGGCAAGAAAGAGCCAGGAGGAAAGGGATGAAGGGAGAAAGGGAATAAAAAGGTGAGGATTGGGAAGGAGTTTGGAGAAGATGAGATGGAAACGCTGGGAGTTGTTCTGGCAGAGGCTCGGGAGCGGCACAGGAGCTCACAGGGACACGGAGCTGCTCCAGGGCTGGAGCCAGGCTGGGAGAGCTGGGAATGTTGGCCTGGAGAAGGGAAGGCTCCAGGGAGAGCTGGGAGCCCCTGGCAGGGCCTAAAGGGGCTCCAGGAGAGCTGGAGAGGGAGTGGGGCCAAGGGCTGGAGGGCCAGGAGGCAGGGAATGGCTTCCCAGTGGGAAAGAAACTCCGGTGACCTGGAACCATCGACACAGGCTCCACACAAGCCCAGGTGGCCAAGAAGGCCGATGGTCCCTGGGCTGTGCCAGCACCGGGGTGGCAGCAGGGCCAGGGCAGTGCCCGTCCCTGTGCTGGGGCACCTCCAGGGCTGGGGCAGCTCTGGAGAGACCCTGAGGGNGATGGAGTCCCCATCCCTGGAGGGATTTCAAAGCCCTGTGGATGCAGCACGTGGGGACACGGGGCAGGGGTGGCCCTGGCAGTGCTGAAGAGAGGCTGGCCTCCGTCTCCGAGCGCTTTCCCAACCTCGTCGATTCCGTGACTCCCAACGCTCCCACCTCGGCCTGGACCTTCCCGGAGCTCTCCCAGAGCCAGACTCCCCCCCGCTGCCTCCCGACAGTGACGGATGGGCTGTGTATTTTCCAACTGCTTGCCCACATCCATCTTTTTTGGCTCGGCAGGTCCGAGGACGGCCGGGGCCGGCACCTTTGGCCCCGGCTGCCGGCGCTCCTGGCCCGGCCACGGGTCGCGCTCCGGAGGGGAGAGGTCCTCCAGGAGGAAGCCCAAAGGCTCAGGGAGAGCTGCCTCCAGACGATTTATCTGTCACATAAATGTGGTTTTATTGGTTTTACTGCTTCAACTTTTCACCTCTGCTGCTAAATCTGAACGGGCCGAGGGGGGAAAGGGAAAAAAAAAAAAAGAAGGGAAAGGAAAAAGCCGGCGGCGCGGGGCTGCCGGGGGAGTTTCCAAATCAAATATGCAAATACCATTAATTCCTTAAACTGGAGTCTCCCTTTCAAGGCCATAAATCAAACTCGACAGCACATCCATTGCGGGGGGGAGGGAAGGAAAAGGAGAGGAGGGAAAGGAAAAGGAGAGGAGGGAAAGGGAAAGGAGGGAAAGGGCAAAAAGAGGAGGGAAAAATAAAGAGGAGCTCTCACCACGATGGATGTGGGAGTGGGATAAGATCAGGAAGCTGCAGACGTGCTCAGGGCTGGGGACCTGCAGCTTCCCGGGGCTCCAGGAACACCTTGAGCAGGAGCAGGGAGAGGTGCAGGTGCAGCTTTATGAAAACGGGGAAGTGGAGGACGGTTTGAATCAAATGCCAGAAAAAAAGGTATTAAAACCCACTAAAACTGGGTTTATGCACATACAGGAACTTGTATCCAAATGGAAATGTGGAATTCAAGAGAAGGAAATGCTGGAGTGAAAGAATTGAACCGGGAGCCAGTTCCCAGCCCTGTCCCAGGCGCCCCTGGGAAGAACTTTCCACCCCCATTTCACGGAATCATGGAATCCTTTAAACTGGAAAAGACCTTTCACATCATCGAGTCCGACCACCAGTTTTACCTCAAAACCACTTCCTTTCCACCCCCCTTGCAACGCCATCACCTCAGACTCCTCAGAAACGTCCTTTTCATCCCAGCAGAGAAATGTTTACGCCCCTCACCTCAGGCACGGGGAGAGGATGGCTGGGAGGTCCCTGCAGGAGGAGACCAGGCCACGGTTTGAAGCGGAGGAGAGCAGGGACGGTTTGTTCCGTCTGACGACAGCGCTGAACCTGGATCGGATCCTCCCGGCCGAGCCAGGAGCACTGGAATGCGAATCCAAACTGATTCCAAGCACAGCGTGCGAGCTCTGCCAGAGCTCCTGGAACGGGATCGAAGCCACCACCGGCGTTTGCACGCTCGTGTCACGGTCACGGAATCATGGAATGGTTTGGGTGGGAAGGGACCTGAAAGCCCACCCAGATCCAATCCCATGGGCAGGGACACCTCCCACTGTCCCAGGCTGCTCCAAGCCCCATCCAGCCTGGCCTTGGGCACTGCCAGGGATAGGGCTGTGACTGCCCCAGGTGACCCAGCATCCCGAGTGCCCGAATTGCACCAAAAGCTGCAGGAAATTTCCATGGGAATGCACCAGTTTTCCCAGGAAAAGGGAAGGGATTCGGTTCCATGAGAGATGTCCCCTCACCGTGGTTTTCCTGTCCTTAAAGGTGGCTACCAGGAGGAGGAGGAGGAGGAGGAGGAGGAAGATCTCTCCTCACAAGGAGCCACGTGGAGAAGACAAGGAACGAAGGCTCCAAGGTGCCACAGGAAAGGTTTGATCTCCACACAAGAAAGAGAATCCTTGGAGTGAGACCCATTGTCCATCGGGACAGCCTCCCTGTGGATGTGGTGGAGACCCCACTGCTGGAGGTTTTTGGGATGCACGGGACAGGGTTCCTTCCATCCGTTCCTTCCCCACACCAGGTTGGACCAGAGGAGCCCTCAAGGCCCCTCCTGGTCGTTCTGTGATTCCATCCCAGAAAAAAAAACTTCCCTTCTCTTCCCCCTGATCCACCACAAGATTTTCTCACAGGGACAGGATGGATTTAGTGGGATTGGATGGATTTGGATTCCACCACGACGGATTGAGGAGGACTTTCCTCTGCCAGAACCATCCCAGCAGATGAGACGGTGCCAGGGCCGGTGGGAAGCATTCCACAAAGAACTAAACCTTCAACTAAATCCTAAATCAGGCAATTTTTGTGTCCCTGAGGATGTTCAGCACAATTTCAGCCCTCGTTTCTCCAAGCACACCCAGCTGGGGCGAGGTGGGGCCGGGTCTTCCTTGCGGTGGGGTCCTGGGGACACGCAGATCCCCACGGGAGGGACAGCCACGACACGTGGCTACGGCCAAGCTCTTGTGATGAGTTTTACGCCCCCAGGGCATGAAGAAGCATGAATTCAGCCACCTTGGTGCTCTCCTAGCTGGAAGCAGCGCTGCTGCCCTGAACCCTGCTGAGCGCCGTGCCCGTGAGCTGGGTCACGTCCCCGAGTGCCCGCCCTGGTTTTCCAGGGAAGGAGGAGGCAATACTTTCAGAACCAAGGTGAACACAGCTCTTAAAAGCCCCACTATCCCTCCTCATCCTCACGACCACAGTCTGATGTTCCTCTTCCTGGCGTTGAACGAACAACCTTTGACCCAACACCTTCCACAAACCGGCCCTGCTTCGATTTGTGCAAGATCACGCCTTGAACTTCCAAACCTCGGGAGAAACTTCCTATAAAAAGCTCCTTTCCCTGACTGAACACCGCAGCTCCTCAGGGCAGGTGGCAACGAGAGGCCCCACTTGTGTCCCACCATTGTCCACCCGCAGGACTGCACAAGACGCTCCAGTGGGACAGGGAACGGCCAGGTGAGACCTGGTCCCGCTGGGGACTTCCACAAGAGACACGAAACTACGGAAAACCAGCGGCAATTCCCAGCTTGCCCACGTCCACAACCCATCCCACCGGCGGTGGAGCAGCCCCTTCCACCAGCCAGCAGGGAATCGTTATGGATCACAAAACCCCGAGGAGCTTCCAGCAGCAGCAGCAGCAGCAGCAGCAGCAGCAGCCACGGACGAGCGCGGCGCAAATAATTTATTTTGGGGACGTTTCAGTTGCGCCTCGTGGGAAAGGGGATACTGAAAGAGAAAGAAATATTCCGACCCCTGGGAAGCCGTGGGGTTCGGACAACAGCGCTCTCAAAAAGAAAAGGCACCGGGAGTTGGGACATGATGTTCGTCGTTCGGTTGCAAAAGGCGCGGAGGGGGAAAGCGAAAACAGGAGCGGATTTGTCACCGGTTTCACCGGGAGGGAGGATTTGCTCCGGGGATTGGGGGTCCTTGGGGTGAGGGGCTGGAGGGCACCCGCGGGGAACTGGTGATGGACAAGGAACGGGATCCACACACGGAGCAACAGGGAAGGTAAATCTCAGTTCAGGTCTGCTCCCCAGACCTGGATTTCCGGGAATTACTACGGATCCAAGGGTCCTGCTTGGAGCTTTCTGTGAGGCACAGCAACCCCAAGTGACACCTCCAGGTCTCCTGGGATGTCCCATCCAGGGATGTCCTTCTGGAGAGAGGAGAACCAGTTCCAAGCTCCTCACCTCACATTTAACTGGGTTGATCTTACAAGTTAAAAGCAGCAATTTTAATTTTTTTTTTTTCTCTTTTTATCTGCAAAAGTCAAACAATTCCTGGGGGGAAAAAAAAAAAACAAAACAAAACAGGAGAGAAATCAGGAAGGATTTATGGCAGCCGGGGCAGTTCGTAACAGAGAGAGGTTTGAGACCAACAAACCCCAAATCTGTCCAGTCTGGATTATTTTCAGCTTCACGTTATTGCCTGTTTATAGGTTCTTGTACTCCTGATAGCCCAGACTTCCAGGGAAAGGGCTCCACAGAGCTTTTTGCACAGAGAGATCTCCCGGTTTTCCAGCTGCAAACGTTCACGGTTTATTAGGAGGAAAACCTCTGGCTTTCCACCTCTGGCTTTCCACCTGCTTTGAAGCCACGCTGGAATTACAACGGGGTTGACTTTTCTCCTCTTCCCGAGGGAATTTCTTCCAAGGGTCTCCTTAAAACCTTCGCAGGATTTTACCTCAGAAAATCCGCGTTTCTGAGCACCAGGAGTGGCTGAGGGAGCTGGGAAAGGGGCTCAGCCTGGAGCAAAGGAGGCTCAGGGGGGACCTTGCGGCTCTGCACAACTCCCTGGCAGGAGGGGGCAGCCGGGGGGGATTCGGGATCTTATCCCAGGGAACGGGGACGGGATGAGATGGAACGGCCTCGAGTTGTGCAAGGTTGGATACTGGGAAAATTCCTTCCTGGAAAGGGCTGTCCAGCGGGGAGGCTGAGGACCAGCACCACGCGTGGGGTGACAGCCCTGGAAAGTCCCCCCGAGCCGCGCTCACGGCCCGGCTTCAGTCGCCCGCTGGATCCTTGCCCGCAGGGAGAGCTCCGCTAAATTCTAGGGGAATCCCGAGTGAGTTTCCCTCACCATGGCACGGCCCTTGGAAAACAAAAAAAAACCCCACAAGGCCTGAAAACGATTCGGTGCAAAACCCCTGGGATTTCAACGTTTCGGGCCCGAACCAGCCGCCCCCAGCGATAACACCCGGACAGGGGGATTTTATGAATGGCCACGGGAACAAAAGGAAGCGGAGCCGCTGGGTTTAAGTGGCCAATTTCGCACTCCTAAAAATAATCCCTGGGACTCATCCCACTCCCCGGGCAGGTTCACAAGTTTGCGGGGAAGGCCGGGCCAGGAGACGGGCGGATTTCCACCCTCCGGACCCTCTGAGGACGCACGGGGACAATACTGGGCGGGAGCCAGGAGGAATGAAAGAGCCTCGGAAGAGCGTTCCGCAGGGAGTTCCACCGCTGAATAACGCTCGGCTTCTCCATTGAACCGCCACAAAGGGGGATTCATTCCCAAGGCAAAGATGTCTCCCGTAGCAGCATCCCCCCGGATCGGGTTCTGGTGGAGCTGCACCCAGCGAGGACGGGGCTGGATAAATCCTCCGGGGTCAGCATCCCATGCTGCAGGGGAGAAATTCGGGATGTGACGTTTGGAAAGGGCTCAGGGTGTAGATAATTATCCTTACGGGGGTTTTTGAAGGTGTTTCGGGGAGGAAAAGGTGGATTTTGGAAAAGCTCCGTGGTTGGCAGATGACGGCTCTGTGCTCAGGTATCCCATCTATACAGAATTCCTTTTCCAGTGCTGCATTCCTGGTGTCCGTGGCCTCCTGGGTTTCCCTGCCTGACCCACACATCCCAGTCAGTGGCTCCAAACAAAACCCTAGGAAATAACGTGGAAAATCCCAATATTTCAGGATCCTTCAGTCAGGGAAGAGCAACCATGAGCACAAAGCACAAAACCTCGGAGCACAGGAAAGGGGGGTTCAGAGGGGAGAAATCAGAAGTTGTCCAAATAAACCTATGGGAAACCACCTCCAGCATCATCCCAGCTGGGAAAAAACCATCCCAAAAAGGGGAAAAAATTATCACTTCGATGCCACTTTTCCAGGAGGGAGCATTCCCGACTCATTCATGGAGCAGCCGGAGAGCTTCGGGGCCGGGAGGGGTCAGTGCCGCCCATCAGCAGCAACGCCAGGCACCTGCAGGGAGCAGGTGACACCGAGCCACGCTCTGGGACAGGAGTGCCACCAGCACGGGGCTGGGACACCCAAATGGGCGAGCCAAGAAATCCTGAGGATTCCTCTTTTCCACGGTGACAAAACCCTGGGAGATCCGTGACATCTGAACCAAACCTCTCCTGACGTCCCAAACAAAAACCACCGGCATCACCTCCCTGAGCCCCACGGGGCCAAGCGCTCCACGCTCCTTCTTCCCTGCTGCTGCTCAGCCGGTGCCAAACCCTCTGCAAAGTTGCATTTTTCTCGTGTTTACACGTTGAAAAAGGGGCTAAAAAAAGAAAAAAAAAAAAAAAAAAAGGGAGGGGAAAAAAAAAAAAAAAAAAAGGGAGGGGAAAAAAAAAAAAAAAAAAAGGCAGGGAAAAAAAAAAAAGAAAAAAAAAAAAAGGAGGTGACCTCTTGCTCACCCCGGGCGGGCTGCGAGGAGCCGCCGCTGCCTTCACCTCCGGCTGAACTTCCAGATTATCTCAGCCAAGATTCACCTTGCACTGAACTTGTACCCGGAGCACGGCACAGTCACGGAGCCCTGATTAAACACCGCAGCACCACGGGGCCATAAATTTATGCGTTTAATGAGGATTAGCGGCGCTTCCTCCCACCCTCCTCGGGCTGGTGAGGGATGGAAGCGCCGGGAAGCGCTCACCAGCACGGGTGGGACGTGGAAAAGCCGGGAGCCGGAGGGAGATGAAGCAGCTCCCTGCCACGAGAACCCGCGGCACGTCCCGCGGGAGCAACCACGGAACGACCCGCGGAGGGCTTGCTTTTCCACCCAAAAAAAACCCCAGGAAAAAAGCAAAAAACACGCTGTGGGACACGGCGCTCCGGGAGCCCGTGGGTCCCTTGGCCCAGCAGGAAACCATCCGCAGGCCGTGGCCTCCTAAACTCTGGCTGCCCTCTTCCCAACCGAGCGCCGCATCCCAGCGCCGTCCTCCCATCTCTTTTCCAGGACGGACGCGTGACGGGAGGCAGCGGCGGCCTCCTCCTCCTCCTCCTTCTCCTCCTTCTCCTGCTCCTGCTCCTGTCCCAGCTGCCACGGAGGGAACGGGAGAGCTCCGCGCTCGCCGACGCCGGCCGGGGTCACTCGGCCGCGCCAGGGGAGAACGTCTGGGCGGCGAAATGGATCCGCTCAAGTTCAAGTGCTTGGAATGCCTCCCTCTCCTCGTTTCTCTCTTTTTTTTTTTTCTTCCTTGGGGTTTTTTTGTTGTTTTCTGGGTTGTTTTTTTTTTTTCCCCGAAGAAACTAAACTAATACATCCCTGCTTTTCCTGATAACTTCCTCCTTTCCCTCGGAGGTTTTTTGTTTTAGCAGATCCATTGTTCTCGGCCAGCCTTGCCCTGGGGTCCAATTTGAGAGCGTTCTCGTTTTTCCCCCCTATGTAACCGATGCTTATTTCTTTAAGCTCCACTGTAAACACAAAGCGCACGGCGGAGCCCCGGCCCGGCTTTGCAGGAGGCGGCCTCGGCCCTGGAACTGCTTCTCCGTGGGGTTTGTTTTTTATTGGAAACAAAAGGACTGGGGCTCCTCGCTCCGAGGAGTCAAACACCTGCGGGATGCGGGTGGTCCGGCGGCTCCGTGACCCTTCTCTGCTTCCAGAAACGTGGCTGTGCTAATTAAAGACTTCTTGGTTGCTCATTAGGGGCAAGGGCCGAGGCGGCAGGACCCTTTGGAGGTGGCCTGAAGGTCCCTGGGGTGCTCGGGGTGAAGGAGGAGCCACCAGAGCGTCCCCTGGGAGGGGTGGCACAGGGGGACAAATACAAACTAAAATATAAAATAAATCCTTGGAGGAGGAGAGAGCGCCTTGGATGGTCCCAGGGACACACCAGGAGGTGGGGATTTGGGAAGGGTGGGTGGTGAGGCCACCAGCGCCCCGTGTCCCCAAGTGCCACATCCACAGGGCTTTGAAAACCCTCCGGGGATGGGGACACCACCTTTGGCGTGTGCCAGGGCTGGAAAACCCTTTCCAGGAAGGAATTGTCTCCAAATCCACCCTGAGCCTCCCCTGGCCCAGCCTGAGGCCGTTCCCTCTCCTCCTGTCCCTGTTCCCTGGCAGCAGAGCCCGACCCCCCCCGGCTGCCCCCTCCTGTCAGGGAATGCCAGAGAGGGAAAAGATCCCTCTGGATCCTCCTTTGCTCCAGCCTGAGCCCCTTTCCCAGCTCCCTCAGGAATTCTCCAGACCCTTTCCCAGCTCCCTCAGGAATTCTCCAGACCCTCCCCAGCTCCCTCAGCCGCTCCTGGGCCTCCAGACCCTTCCCAGCTCCTGGAAGAGGTTTCCCAAAGAAGTGCCCCATCCTTGGGAGGGTCCCAGGCCAGGCTGGACAGGGCTTGGAGCACCCTGGGATAGGGAAGGTGAGGGAGGGGGGTGGAACCAGGTCCTTTAAGGTCCCTTCCCACCCAACCCATTCCATGATTCCATGCTGAAATGGGATGATTCTGCATTCCTACTCATGCCAGGTCTGCCTGGCAGCACGACCAGCCCCTCTCCTCCTCCACGAACCCCCTCCTCCGGAGAAAATCCCGAGTTTATCTGAACCTGATCCCCTTTTTGGTGGACCCAAACCGTTCCAGGAAGCCGGAATTTGCAGGGAACGAAAGCGTGGAGTTAAAAACTCCAGGGGAGAACGTGCCACACTTCTGGCAACACGGAGAAAACTCCTGGATTTTGGGAAAAAAATCCCAAGCCCCAAATCCTGCAGGACACACATTCCCGGGATTCAAACGATGCTGAGCAGGAGCTGGGGCAGGATTTGATCCCGCGGCTGCATCCGCCAGACGGCCCCGGGCACGGGGAGCCCCGGCAGGATTTATGGATATTTGCTGGAGATAAAAGCAACCCAAGAACCTCTGGGAAACAAAAGCCAAGGCTTTTTCCTTGGAGTGTCACAGTAACCCCTGGACGGCCCCGCGCTCATTGTCACAGCCCTGGAAAGGTACAAACAAAGGCGGCTTTGGGTGCCAAGAGCTGGAGCAGGAGGGAGAGGCCGCGAAATTCCCTTTGCCAGGGCAGAAATCCCGGGAAGAGACGGCTCAGGATGTGCGCGGGGAGTTCTCGCCCCATCCCAAAGCGATTCCCGGGGGGAAAAGGCAATGGGGGAGGAGGGTGGAGAGCCCCGGGATTGAGGAATTCGACAGCAGGGAGGTGATGGGGGAAGAATAAAAAGTCCCTTTTTGGGGTTAAAAAACTGTTCTTTAATTATTGGGGCTGGAAAGGGAGGTTTGGGGTCAGAGCGGTTCCCAAAAAATGGGATTGGATCCCAAACAAGTCACGGTTAAGGAAAAGGTCCGCAGCTGTTCCCGAAATGTGATGCTCCTCCTGTCCCAAAGAGCAGCAGCATCTCCAGGGAAGGTGTTTTCCAGAGTTTCGGGGAATTTGAAATGGGAGAAAACTGCTCTGGGGAGGATGGAGTAAACACGGAAGGGAGAAAAATGAAAATGAAGGAAAAAGGGGGAAAAGAAAGAAAGAAAAAAAGAATGTGAAAAGAAAGAAGGGGAGAGAAAGAAAGAGAAAATAAAGTAAAAAGAAAAGAAAGAAAAAAGAAAGAAAAAGGAAAGAAAAATAAAGAAAAAAGAAAAGAAAAAGGAAGGAAAAAGGGGGGAAAGCGCAAGAAGGAAAAGGAGGAAGGAAAAAAAGAAGGAAAAACAGAAATGAAAAATGAAAAACCAAAAAAAAAAAAGGAAAAAAAGCAACAAGGAAATGAAAGGAAGAAAAATTAAGGAAAAAAAAAAGAAGGAAAGAGGGAAAAAGGAAAGGGGAAAAAAGGGGAAAAAAAATTTAAAATTAAGAAAGGAAAAGAAGAAAAAAAAGGTAAAAAAAAAAGAAGTCAGGAAATAAAAATAACAGTCATGAAAAAATCCAAAGAAATTCAATGTAGATGGAATTTCAGAGGGGGAGGATCTGCCAAAGCAGATCCACACCCTTCCTTGGAACCCTCATCTGCCACCTGGATTTGTGAACAAGAGTCTGGGATCTGCCATTGGGATTTGGGCACTGGAATCAGGGATCTGCCACTGGGATTTTGCCACCAAGTCAGAGATCTGACACTGGGATTTGGGCACATCAGGGATCTGAC
>VZRR01010171.1:0-81923 GCA_013398015.1 Oreocharis arfaki
CCCGCCGCGCTCGCGAGAGCCGCGCACCGCCTCGCCATTGGCTGCGTGGCCGGCTGCCGCGGGGCGCGTGCGCGGGGCGCGGGAAGGCGGCGAGGGGCGGCCGGGCTGGGGGGTGTCCGTCGGTGTTGTGCTGGGCAGGACTGGGCCGGGCCGTGCTGGGTTGGGCTGACCTCGGCCGGACCGGGCAGCGCCGCCATGAGCTTCGGTGGGACGCTGAGCATCCTGCGCAGCGACTCCTACGCCGAGCTCAGCCAGTACCGGGACCAGCACTTCCGGGTGAGCCGCGGCCAGGGGCGGGTGCCGCGTGGTCCGGCCGGGCCGGGCCGGGCCGGTCCGTGAGGTGAGATAACGCTGTGTCCTTGCGGCCCAGGGGACGCGGTACGACCAGGAGCGGCTGCTGAGGAAGAGCTGCACGCTGTACGTGGGGAACCTGTCTTTCTACACCACCGAGGAGCAGATCCACGAGCTCTTCGGCAAAAGCGGCGATATCAAGAAGGTCATCATGGGGCTGGACAAAGTGAAGAAAACCGCCTGCGGCTTCTGCTTCGTGGAGTATCCTTATGCGGGGCGGCAGGAGCGGTCAGGGTGTGGGTGAACTGCTCTGCACTGTAGGTTCTGAGTCACAGGAGAGTTCTCCGAGGATGAAATTAATCGTTTGTTAAAGCGTCTATGGGAGGCCCTGGCGAAAGAGGGCAGTGCTGGGCTCACGGTTGGACTTGATAATCTTACAGGTCTTTTCCAACCGTGATTCTGTGATTCGAACATACACGGCATGTCGAGCGGGGTTAACAGATTGCTTTTGTGTTGATACTTTAACCCAGACAACTCATAGGTAGTTGACCTTTGCAGTAAACTCATGTTCTCTGTGCCGGGGTAAAAACGTTTTTCTTTGTGTACAAACGTGCTTGTAAAGTTTCTGTTGGCGTCTTTCGTTATATGCGCGTTTCTGAGGATTATTCTGTTACTGGTTCCAGTGAACTCACCAGAGTGGTGAAAGTTTGCAGCATGAATGGGACATGCCTGGAGCTTCCCACTCTTTAGCAGTAAAGCGTTGTGCTGTTAAATGGCAGTTTGATTGACAAGCTTAACCGAATATATGCTTTTTGAATGCTTGAATTCCTGCACGTTCCTGCCTTTCATTAGCAGTTTTCTCAGCTGGCATAGCTTCATAAAAGCAGTTGCTTTTTAAAGTAACTGAGCAGGAACCTGGTTCAAGCAAAGACTTGGTTTTGTAGCCCATTTGATACTGTTCTTTTTTCCATGTGTTGGAAATAGAAGTCCATTTTTTTCATTAACCAATTCTAAGGTATTATGCTAGAGGAGATGCTGAAAATGCAATGCGATACATCAACGGGACCAGACTTGATGACAGGATCATAAGGACAGACTGGGATGCAGGATTTAAGGAGGGTAGGCAGTATGGCCGTGGAAGATCAGGGGGACAGGTAGGTTGTTGTGCAGCCTGGGGTTTTAAGGGAATGGTGACTTTCCCAAACTTCATGGTTTTGAATGAACACGGAACTGTTTCAGGAATGGCAACTTAGAGGTCATTGTTTAAGATAACGGTGGAAGACATCTGATCAATGGCAGTGTAATCCACTAAGCATAAATAACTCTTTCATATATTTCGCTAAAAGAACTTGCAGAAACAGCTCTTGGCTGCCTGGGGAGATAATGCTTATAAGTAAACCCAGAAAATGTGAGGGGCCATCAGGAACGTGCAGAACAGCAATTGGCTTACCCCAAGTGGAGCAGGTGGCCGTGGCTTGTACTGCCGAAGCCCTAGGCTGGCCATCCTTGCTTGGACTCTGTTGATTAGAGAGTCCCCAGACACGATTAAAGAGGAAGTTGGTTTATGCTGTTCTGGGCTTCTGCATGATGCACTTCTGTTTTATCAGTCAGCTCTGTGTAGCCACTTACATGTTGTGATGGCAGTATAACTGTATTCTAATGGTGTAACAATTTTTGAGAAATTGTTTTTCCTTGTCTTTACCGGACTTCGTTTTCTCCGTTCGTCATAAGGTCCGAGATGAGTATCGGCAAGACTATGATGCTGGAAGAGGTGGCTATGGCAAAACTGTTCAGTGCCAGTGACTCTTCAGCCTCACAAGAGAACCAAATCTGCATTGTAAATGTAGGTCTGTTGCACACATACTCACAGAAACTCCTGTCCGTGTTCCTGTGAGCACATCCTATGTTCAATACCTCTTCTGTTTTAGTACCAGGATCCAAAGCGTTGCAGAGGACCTGTGAGCAAGGCTTTAAGCATTAGAATGCCTGAGGCTTTGGTCTCGACATGCTGCTATAACTTACTGAAAGGAACAAAGATGTAACGTTATGGTGCTTTTTTTTTCTCTGGCAAAACTTGATTATTCTACCACTGGGTTTTGTTTACATTGGTATCACAGGGTGGAGAGCAGTGATAAAGGATGATTGGTTGATGTTTCACAGATGAAAGAAAAGGCAAAGAGCCTGAAAAGAAAGTGGAATTTCTAAGGAAATTTTTCAATTTCTAGGAAAGCTGCAGATTTTTTGGGGTTACTGGATTATCATTCTTTTTCGCTGGTGCTGTTCCTAGAACATTTGCATGAACAGCCATAATAAAACAAATCAGATTGATTTCAGGACTCATGAAGTGAGAAAAGCCTAGCAGAGAGCAGGAAACAGACCTCTGCAGTCTTTTACAAAATATAGTTGTGACTGCATGATGGAAAACAGAAAATACAAGAATTACAGTAGCTGTTACTTCACAGTTTGAGTA
This sequence comes from Oreocharis arfaki, assembly GCA_013398015.1. Taxonomy (NCBI): domain Eukaryota; kingdom Metazoa; phylum Chordata; class Aves; order Passeriformes; family Paramythiidae; genus Oreocharis; species Oreocharis arfaki. Next base: position 2,762 of record VZRR01010171.1, read on the forward strand.
TTAGTATTTTGCCCTATCTGGTAGCTCTCTACAGCCTTGATATTTGAGGGTAATATCTTCCCTGTGCCTGTAAGGGTTGCATGAAGCCAAATTACCCCCAAAAAGGGATGTTTGAGGAACTGGATGTATAATGAGAAGGTTTCTTCCCAAAATAGGTTTTCTATTTGAGAAACTTGATTTCAGGCAAATTAAAAATAGAAACAAAAGAGTTTTGGGAGGAGCCCAAGACTTTCTATTGAGCATGCGATAAAAAAGGCAAAAGAATTTCAGGATTGTGTAGCTTGTTGTGTTTCAGTTTTTTTCTTTCCCCACTGGATCCTATTCATACTGCTTATTGGTATGTTGGAATTTTGGTGTACTGCAGACATAAGGTTAAAAAATGTGATCCCAAATCAATGAAATTGACCTGCTGAAATGAAATAGTTTAAAAGGAACTGTTACAGGGCTTCGGAATTTCTTCATGGACTTCTGAGTTCCATGTAAATGGCCATTCATAAAGGTTTGTCCAAATACCTTGTTGTCCATGACTCCTTAGAAACCTTTAAAGGTATGTGAAAGTTGATCTTTATTTACTGAAGGTATTTAGGAAATCTTGATGTGCTTCTTGTGTACAGTTAGTCACAACTGTTACTATAGATTGCAAAACCAGTGAGATTGAACAACTGCTTACTTAGGAAGTGTCGTTTCGGGTTCGCTTTGGGGTTTTTTGGCATGTAGAGTAAAACTAGATTTTTGGGATCACTTGGTGCTGGTCTGCAAACAAGGCTTGGAACAAAGTTACCTTTTCCGATACAGTACATTTGATTCTGAGTTTAGAGCCTGTAATCTATTCTAGAACACTGCTGAAGTTTATTTTTCATTGTATCAATTTTGTATTAAAAATGTGTTACCAAAAACTCTAAAGTCACTTTCTTTTAAATAAAGCTGCAACATTAAAATGGTTTGTTACTCTTTTTTTTTTTACAGAATCAGCTGTATTCAGAAAGGAGCTGTATTCAGACTCTTGGCCACATCTTTAGTCTCTTTTAAGCTAGAGAGAATGAATATTCTTTCCCTTTGACTGGATTTTCAGTTTTGGTCAGTTCTTACCTGGATTCTGAAAGGTGTTTGGTTAATGCTCTTCGTTCTGGTTTGGATTTCTTTGGATGAGAGGACAGAAATTGTTTACTGATAGTGAAGTAAATGTGAAAGTCTTTGCTGTGTAACAAGTGATTTTCTAGGTGATCTCCCTTATAAAAACGAGGTTTAAAATTGTTTTTTATTGTAAGTTCTGCCAGACTGTCATTCTCAAATAAAATGGGGGTGGTAATGGGATTGTCTGTCACAACTATCACTGTTCTTTGCTGCTTATGTGCAATAAGTCTGGAAAGAGTCTGTTTTAAAAGAGATTTTCTGTTTTGAGAGCGATACCAATCAAAATGGGAGTTAAAACCACATGATGTATCATGTGAACTCTTAGGATTTTAAAAGCTCATATAGAGGAAATTGAACATGGTTTGATTGTTGCCTTCCCTAATTAAAATCAGATCTGGGTCTGCTGAACCTAGTGCTTAATGCAAGAAACTGAATCAAGTCTTTGAAACTTACTCTGGAGACTTCAGCTTTCTGATGTGCTGGTGCGCTGTGATTAGGTTGTCTTGGAAGGACAGAATCTCTCAGGCTGCTTGGACATGCTACTTCATTATGATTAGAAACACTTTCATGGAAGTTCAAGCTCTGTGTTAGTGTTTCTAAGTACTTGTTCATCATAATTAGTTACTTTTATGGAATTGTATCCATAAAGAAAAATAGCAGCTAAGAATATGAGTGTAAACTTAGATACGCCTTGATGGAAGGGAGGCTGTTAGAAATTAAAGCAGTGACAGCTTCAGTCCCTCCCTCAGGCTGGTGCAGGCTCATGGGGTGATTTACATGCCTCTCTTAGGCAGCAACTGCTGCAAATAAGATTTGTATTCACAGCATTTGAGTCTTGGTATTACAAGGTAAAATGAGTGGAGTGTAAAAGTGTTAGACACATTTCTTCTCAATGAGTGACGAAATAATCCCATTAAGAGTGTCTCACTGCAGGCTCATTCCAAGGTGGTCTGTGTTAGGTTATTTCACTACCCCATGCAGCAGACATGTTCCTGCTCAGGCTGGTGTAGGCACAACAACTGCTGGTGTTAATGGTCCTTTCTATACAGACGGTTCTGAAAAAAATATTGGAACTATTTAAGCTAATATCCAGCACCTCATCTTCCACATCTTGTCAGATTAGGCTTCTTGTGAAGGTAAAAACTGATGAAAACTACTAAAATTGACATGGTTTGTACATGGTTTCATCTCTAGATGAAAGACAATCCTAGTCAAAGGAATGCAGTCTACAGGGACTGACCTGCTCATAAACTGTTTATTTGAGTTTCTAGAGCACAAGTTGTTCCTTATGTCTGAGCATATAAATGAAGACAAATTAAGGTGTGCATTTTTCTATGCCGTCTCAGATTTCTGCTCCTAGCTGAGTGTATTTGGTACTTTCAGGTGAGTATAGGTCCTTACCACTGCCGGTGGTGTGCCAAAAAATTGGTGGAGATGGTGGAGAGAAGTGTCCTGGGCTTCAAAACATTGTGTTTTTGAATCCGTAGAATGATAATACTTGTACATTAATACTGTGTAACTGCACAAAGGTAGAAAGTATATTGCACCCCTGCAATATACTTTCCTCCCTGCTGGTAGAGGACAAAGTTGCATGAGAAGAAAGTTTGCTGACCTTGAGAAACTCCTTTCTGAAAGTGGGAGAGATCAGTTCTTGTGTCAGGGTTCTGCAATTTTTGAGGATCACCTTCCTGCCACTCTGCTTCCCAACCTGCTTTCTGAGACAAAGATGTGCTTTACTTCACTGGGATAGTATTCTCCAAGATTATTTTAGCTTCTACCTGAAGGCCATTTGAGTGTCTATTAGGGTTCTTTACAGAAAGAAAAAAAAAGATGAATAGGAAGCCGAAGTCTTCTTTGCAGCTCGAACTAGCTGCTGAGTTCAGACGTGATGTGAATGTTTCCTTCAGCAGGAAGATGAAGTTGAGTGTGGAGCACCCGAGGGGCAGCGCCGATGAGGTCTCGGGGGCCCCCTCTGGTGGTGACTCCGCCACCGGCGGGGGAGCGGCTGCTGGGAGCAGCGCGGGGCAGGGGCTGCGCTTGTGCTGTCGAGATTTTACTTGGATTTGGTTGTAGGAATGACCAAAAACCTGATTTTCATCAAAGAGATAATTTTCGTCTGTAGCCTACTTCTCAGAGTGGAGGCAAACGGAGGTCAGGATCTGTGGGTTTGTAGCCCATTGCTGTTATCTCTGTTTAGCAACAGCTTAATTACCTTTTCCACTGGATTGCGATATGCAGTGGTGTGTGGTGGCTTCTCTCCCTGCTCCCAGAAACCTCTTCGCATCTTGCCAAAGCACACCCATGGTATTGGAGGAGGGCTTGACTCCAAGGGGCCCAATCCATGCTTCACAATATCACATTAATTGTAGTTTGTGTTAATGTGCCAGCAAATCTAGAGCCAACAGTCTGTTTTACGGTCTCTAGCAGGTTATAAATTGAAGTTCTGTATTGCACACAAAGTAAATATCTGCAGCTTGACAAGAAGTTAGGTGGGCTTTTAAATGTCTCATTTGTTTCTGTAGAGTCACAGTGGTCCTTCAGGGACTCTGCAGGCTTAAATGTCTGTAGCTTCTGAGTATCCCTGTGGGAAAGTGCCCTTTTATTTAATCTTAGAAATTTTTTGTCTGATTCCTAGGGGGCTGATGCTGTGTGTGACAAGCCTGTGGTGGATGAGGTGCTTGGTGTCCTCAGTCTTAGTGCTGACAGGGCTGTCTTTGCTAGCTCTGATGTGTTTCACAACACAGTAACAGGTAAGAGTAAAGAAGACACACAAGTAGGTGCAGTAATCTCTGTGTGCATGACCTGAGTGAAATGTAGATTATTATTTTTTTCACCTTTGAAGGACAAATACGAGTTATTGCTGGTGTAGTTATTCCTGGTGTTTTATTGCTTTGAGGGTGCTGCAGCAAATGCTTTTGAAAACCCTTTCATGACTGTTCAGTAAGAGTTGCAGTCCTGCTTGAATATTCCTCCCAGAATCTTTCTCTTTGTCCTTCAGTGCTCATCTCTGGCTACATAAAACCTGCTTGTAATTTGTTCTCTTATCCTCCAACCAAGTCTAGACAAAGCCAGTTGTTTCTGCCCTGACAGGAAAAACTGCCGCTGTTCCAAAAGCTTTGAGAGGGGCTGAGTCAGGATTTCAGACACCAACTTGCATAGAGAAAAAGTGAAATACCTTCCTTTAAAAACCAGTGTGAATTAAGGTTTACTCAGTTAATGACTGGGCAGATCTCTTTCTTGTGTGCCTTGATGAATATGTTTGTGAAAATAAGACTGTATTAAATAATTTTGTTGGGTTTAATTTATTTAATTGGAGCTATCTCTGGTATCTTTTTCAAGGTGGGCCATCTATTAATTTTTCTGGGACCGCTGTGTTCCAAGTAGAATAGTATTGAACCGCAATTTTTGTTTTTTCAGGTAAAATTAGCAGTCATCTTTTCTCAAAACATAATTTGAAAACGAATGGGAAATAAGATTTGCTATTTTGCTGCTTATCCAGTTACATGCAACATAAATATCAGAATAAATTAGCCTAATTGGGTCACCTTGTCATTACATTTCTGAACAATGAAGCTTTTCCGTTCTGTACCAATCTCTCCCTGGAAGCAACAAAGTGTGAAGAAAATTCGAATTTTCTAGTTAGAATAGGTGAGAATATGTTAAGTGCTAGTAAATCATACTTGTATTGTTATAGTTGTACATCTGCACCTCACTTGCACTTTGAATTGCATTAGATTGTTTTTGTTTCAGTTTTTTTACTTTATTACTTTAAGATGATGCTCCTATTATTTTATGCTTTGTGTCTTTATTTTATGGGGAATTTTCTTGTTTTGAGGAAGTGTTGCTACTCTTCAAACGAATTGATTATAAGTTGGTCCTTTTTGTTGTGTGTTTGATTTTCTGTAACATCATTGTTTCACATCTTAAATTACTTTTTTGAAAGCAAAAGCTCTGTCAGCTGCTCCTGCTGCCACAAGATGTCGTGAGAAGCCGTGTCTGGCTCCAGGATGAGTGGGGGCTGCCAGGATTCTCAGTCAGCTGGGGAACTGTTGTGGAAGGAACAATGTGTTCTGAAAACATCTCATTTCACTGTGCAGCTAAAGCAGCATCTGCATTTCTTGAAGAAACCCTTGCATATTAGAATTCTGCTTGAAACAAAAGTGACTGGTGACTGATTAAACTGTCTTCTACATACCCTGAAGCAGTAGAGTTAGGAGTGCCTTAAGGTTGCTGATGTGTGGGATGCCTCACAACACCAAGCACCATAGAACTGAAAGGCTGTGCAGGCTGGCAAAGGACTGGCTTGTGGTTTGGATTTTATAGTGTTTTTTTCCCCTCTGAATTTACTCAAGTAAAAGGAGGAATATGTTTCCATGAACTGGAAAGAGCTTCTTCCCATTAAATCTGCATTTTTGCTTCTGCTTTAAATTCTCAGCTGAATTTGCTCTTTGGAATCTATATATTATTGTGAAAAAGCCTTCAAGCAGCAATCTTACAAATTCCATCCTGCACAGATGCCAGGAGCAGGTGTGTGCTGGTATCTGAGCTTGCCAGGGGGACATTCAGGAGAGATTTTTTTAACTTACTCAGATCTCTCACACTCACTCCCTGAGTCATGGTGGATGTTTTGATGAATTGTTATATAGGGTGCAGTCCTGTCAGGAACTTGTCTCTCCCTTGGAGTTCAGTGAGATCTGTGCATAGTGCTAAAGTACTGAATGTGTTTTAATGAACGTTATCTTCTTATTTCTCCATAAACTAAACATGTAACATGCTGACACACCAGGAGAATTCTTGAAAGGCCCTTGGGAGCAGCATTGACTCCTGAGTTGTATCTCAAAGTGAGTTATGGAAGCTGAGCAAAACAATGTCACAAAAAGTAACGAGAGCATTTTGAAAGGCATTCTAAAAATTCCTCAGGATAATTGCCCAAAATCACATGCAGGACAGAATTTTTCTCAGAATCTGAGGCCATGATGGCCAGCAAATATTACTTGGTTTACAGAGTTTGACAGGAAAGGCGTTGCTTCAGAAGAGTGCAGAAACCTGGAAGGATATGAAAAGTGAGGGAAGATTCCAGCTGATTTGTCAGTAATTCACTATCTAGACACAAAATGGTCATCAAGGCAAAATTAAGTAAACATTAAAAGAGGCCCAGAAGACTGAATAAATATGTGGTGTCCGTCAACGGTCCCTGGATACAGTGTTGATTCTGTGTTTAATCATAAATTTTCCCCTAAAGATGTTTGATTGAACTAAAACAGGCGTGAGAATGACTCATTCCCTGTTAGAAAACAAAATCACTTTGACATCCGTGAAGGAGTGGTGCTGTTCCTCGTGCTCTGTGAATTGTCCTCCTGGCTGGGCTGAGTGCTGGGCAGGTTGGAGCTCTCCCTAAGCAGTGCACACCGGGGTAGGCACAACACCCTCCTTGGTGACAATGTGGAACTGAGAATGAAAGAATGAGCCAGGGCTCCAGCTTCAGACAAATTTGAAGGTAATTAACTATTACCTTCACAGACCCAGAGTTGTCCTGAGAGAGGAGAAAGCATATCATGCAAAGCTGAATGCTGCAAGTACCAAAGCTTTCAAGGTCTCAGGGTTTTGGTGGGCTCTGGCAGTGGAGCTGGGTGGGCAGCACTGCAGAGAGCCGGTTTTCAGTGGAGGTTTGCGGCAGAACGGGACTGACTGACCCATACAAAGCATGATCAGTGTTCAGCAGGTGAAGGCTGCAGAGCCTGTGCTGTGCCTGCCTTCTGTCAGGAACGTCTGGGTGCTTTTCCCTGCACGCGTGGCACTACTGCAAAGCTGATTGCCCTTTTTTATTGGTTGTGGCAGGTGCCTGCTCCATTCAGGAATGGAGCTTCAGTGGAACTGTCAAGTCAGGGAGAATTTGATGTATTTTGTGGGTATATGGATACGTCCACATGAAATTTAGTCTGGATTAAACTTAATGTGAGAGTACTGGAATCTATATCTCAGGTTTTTAATATTTTACATTTTAATGTATTTTAAGTGAATATGTTAGGGCACATAAAATGCAGAATTGCCTCTCAAGAATTGTTTTTTCATGTTAACCAGGAGTTTACACTGGGCTATACAATTTAACAAGGAAGTTCTCATCTCTTAGCTGCATGTCATTACCATCATAGGAATTTAGCTTCTTTGTGATTTCCAAATACATAATATCTGAACAAAATCAAGTGTAAGTTTAGTGTAACAAGGCTTTTTTAAAAGCAAGTTTTAATTTATTTTTAAAATTCCAAGATGTAATTGGTTTTGTAGTTTAAAAAGCATATAATAAAAATGCATTTTGTGTTAACATTTTAAAATAATTCATTATTTTAAAACATTTTTATTGCTGACTATGTTGTCGCCAGAACTTCTATCAGTGACAGTTTAACTTACAGTAGAGATGTGAGAGACTGAAACTGCAAAGAAATAGTGGTGACAAAAGCTAGAAAGAAAGCATCAATTTCTATTCAGCCTTCCTATTAAATGGAGGAAAGGTGTTCCACATTTGTAAGGATTATATTGTTGCTTTTCAGACACAATTCAAGGATGGGTTTTGAAAGAGGGAAGGTGTAAAACATCATTATGTCATTAGGAATTCTAGTTCCATTCAAATAGGAAATGTTCTATTTATGATCCTTAAAGAAAGCCCTCAGGTCATGGACAGTATTTCCATTTGTTGAGAAAAATGTCAGAATAGTTTCCTGAAAGTCTGTACCAAATGAATGTTTCTTTTGAACCCTTTATTCATTCAATTTCTGGGCACATTTAAAAAATCGTTGAAGAATTAATAAAAGCTATGTGTAAAATTACATAGAACCCCCTCTGTGAAATCCCAATGTTTTTTAGAGCATTCACAGCTTAGTTTTTGAGTGAAATAACTGTTGATTTCAGTAGGCCTGAACTTGTTAGTTGAATATACCTCAAGGAGGACCTACTTTTTCTTTGATTTTCTCCAGGGTGGGTGAAGAATTAATTCAGAGACCTTCGTGGCATTACTGTGCATAGGCCAGGGAAAAGAATGGGGGACAGAGTTTTTTCTGTCATATATGGGGCACAGTTTCTTAAGAGAAAAGGATCTCAGTTTCTAGATTTGAGAGATTAGAATATTTTTGCTAAGTGTGCTGAGCACTTGAACTTCTGAAACGTTACTTATGTGAGGTTATTTTCTTTATGAAGAAAACACATCCTGTCACCAGGGACATAAACCTGTAAGTGAAAAGCTTTTTGCATCTACTGCTGTATTTGCAGTTTCATAATCTGAATATGTTGCACCTTTGCAATGGGGAGGAAGGAACCATGCTGATCAGCGATGATGATGATGCAACGTACATGTCAGCAATGACATCATTGCTGTGCTGCATAACAGCACATTTGCCTTTTGAGTTCTGTTTGCCATTTATAAAGTTCACTAGCATCTCTTGATTTTTGTGGAAGGCTGATGAAATTCTGGGCTAACTCTGGTAGGAACAGAGATGCTCTGAGCTATATCACTTCTGGACATGAGCTGGTGGCTCACTGTGATATGGAACTGTGCTCAATGGCTTCACTCTCTCATGTCAGCAGCTGCAACACAGGGATCTGTGGGATTGACAGCCATTATTCCTGAACTGTTAAATTTTTTTTTTCCCATTATGCCCTAATATATCAGTGTATTAAAAAGAAACCTCAATATTTGATTTTTTCCCATGAAGCCAGGAAATTGCAAGTTGATTTTTTAATTAAAGCAGCATGATTCATATTTTCCTTGAAAAATTCCAGTTAAGCATATTAGGTCTTCTGCTAAATGCTGCAAGAAAAGATTTCAGTGCTTGTCAACTGTTAAAGTTTTGAAGAAAAAGGTTTAGATGCTTGGCTAGATTTCCCTATTTCTTGGCTAAGCTGTATATATTCTCTTACTGATAGCAACATGTCTGTTTTCTGTGGTTGCAAAGTTTACCACAAGTAGCCTGGCATCCTTCCTGTAAAGGACAGGGACGCAGTCCCATTCTCAAAAGCATTTGGCTGTTTCCTCTCCGCCTGTAGTAAATGCTGTTTGCAGCTGTAATGCAGCTGTTCTGAGTGCAGCAGGGAACACAGAGACAACCAGCTCCAATGCACAGCCCACATCTGCCCTTGGAAGAATTCAAAGTGACAGGAAGCATGCTGAGGCCATATGTCAGCAAAGCAGAGTTCAGAGCAGGCTGCACTGTAAGCACAGGTTTAATTTCTAGCACAGGTTTTGAGGCACTTGTGTCTGGATCATTAAGAGCAAAAGTTGCCTTCTCTGAATCACCATTACATGTCAGCAGTTGCTTGACAACTTTGAGCCAACGTGGAAATACCTTCCCCAGAAGCTCATCTTTAACTCTCACACAACTGTTGGGATTTAACTGCATTTCATTCATTTTTGTGTGTGAGTTACTTTTTTGTATGTTAAAGGCTAAAGAATTTTTAAGTGTTGCCTTTGTTAAGGGCCTTTGCAGCTGTGATCTGTACTGAAGGGACATCTCTCTGAGTGGCCTGGTATCTCCAGTATCACTCCTGTGAGACCTGGCAGAGGAACAGTACATTGTCTTTAAAGCCCTTCATCAGGTCTTAATCCCTTTTGAGTTTGGGAGCACTGAAATGAATTGGCTGTTTGAATGCATTTGACTAAACAATAGCTTAATATGAGAAAGATGGCATCTTTTTGATGTGATTTTTAATCAGGGGAACAGAATGTTCCTTTTCTATTTATCTGATTTAAGTAGCGGTATAAATCAGACAGGAAACGCTGAAATTGTTAATCTCAGTCCTTGGTTGACCTTATCAGGCAGACATCAGCAGGATCACAAAAAGCACAAAGCAGGTTGCCCAGGGCGATGTCCAGCCAAGTTATGAACATCTCCAAGGAGGGAGACTCCACAACATTTCTGGGCAACCTGTTCCAGTGTTTGGGCCTCTGTGATAAAAAGGTATTTTCTTGTGTTCACAGGGAGTTTTATGTGCTTTAATTTGAGAATAGGTTATCAATCAGTTTTGCATGTGAAATTTCCATGGTTTTTGAAAGTGATACTAGAATTTGAAGCATCGTGACTGCTTGATGAACTTTTGCTTCCTCTCCATGTTTTCTTTCAGTGTCTCTGCACTAGCAGCTTACCAGCTAGCACAAATGTCCTTTCCTGCTTGAATTTCTCCCATATATTCTTTGGCTTATGTTCCAAGCTGCATGGATGATAATACCACATTTGATTGCTCTTCTCTGCATCTGTGTAATTTGATCAGCAGTGCTAGTGAGTGCCTTCTGGGGAGAATTTAATTGATAAAGCTAGACTTGTCTGCTGAAAATGAGGAAAGCATAAGGTGACCTAATGGGAAGCTAAGGCCAAAATATGAACTTCTGGGGAGAAGGCACAGAAAAGCTGCAGATCACTGCCTTGCTGTGATTTGATTTGTGGATGTCAGAGTCACCAGATGTGTACCATATTCTGCCTCAGAGTCACACATTTAAATTAATTGGGGTAACTCCAATGCTGTTGGAGCTGCTAGATGCTGTGACCTACTGCTCAACTGCATTTGTAGCTGTGTTTGCTTGCCTGCAGTCAAGTGCCTGCCTGTTACTGGATCACAGAATCATAGAATGGAATCATAGAACCCTTAAGGTTGAAAAAGACCTCCAAGATCATCAAGCTGACTGAACTTTTGACTGAACTTGTCAACTACACCATAGTACTAAGTGCTGAGTATGAACAATTCACATCCTAGTTGATGTAAAACCTGTGACGTCTTCCCAAATAACAGTTACAGTCAGGATAGTCCCTGGATGATTGTTAATACTTAGTTAAAATTAGCCAAAATGTTTTATATTCTGAGAAATTTATTTTCCTGCCCTTTGTGACATGTTTGGCTCTGGCCAGTATGTTCTGCTCACATCCTGTGCTATTTTTAGTAACATTGCTTGTCCTTCCCTCCACTTCTTTTGCAAAACAGAATGATATGTCTTTTTATTGGTACGTGCTACTTTCACACGTGGGTTCAGTTTCACCAGAGATCAAAACCAGATGGATCAGTCATGTATGAGGAATAGTTTAATCTGAGTGCTGCTGGGCTAATTGGAGTGGGCTAGTGGATGTGTGCCTTTCTTTTTCTTATACATGTAAATGAAAGTGTAATTTTAAGTTGGACCCTGTCTTCCTGTTTTCTTCCACTGAAAAGGCACAAAAAGGGAGAACATTGTTTTTGACAGGTCTCGAATCTGATGATTTTCTTTGGAGAACCATTTTCTGTAAGATGCATTTCTGGGGGTTCTGTTGACTGGATTAGCTAAGGACCTGTCAGAAATGGGGTTAATTCCAGGATCATCAATGGACAGTGGAAGTCTCTGTTGAGACTTTCCAGCAGTGGCAGGGAGATCACCCAGGTTCTGTGTTGACATAAGGTTTTTCCCTATCTTTGTGCTGAGTGTCTCCCATATTAGCCAAGCTCCAAACAGCGTTAATAGATGCCAAACACATTTTCTGCAGCTCTGTGGGAAAGATGTTGAGTGGCAATGTATCATTTCACTCACTCTGACCCAATCAGACCCACATTACCTGTACAGAAAATTGATTGGGAGGGGATAATTCTCTACAGCTTTTCACGAAAGAAACAGTTACTCACTCATTTATCACCAGACTTAGTCTTTATGGCTGTTTACGATTCTTCCGCTCATGACAGTAGGGACATATGGGGCCCCAGGAAGTACCAGGACTCTCAGAACATTTTGGGAGATGCTACTGTAGTGGGTGTGAGAACCTTAAATGCAGGGTAGCATGATCTATATAAATTTTGACCATTAATAGTAATTATAATTTTTGTGACTGAGTCCAGATTGGACTACCAGTGACCTCAGATGCAAAATATTTTTCCATGATGGGACAGATCCAAGGTAGGTTTTGAGAAAATTCTCAATAGCACATCACAGCTGATATAACTTTAAAAGCGTGTGATCTGAACAGCTCCTCCTTGCTACTGTTGCAATTAAGGCAATGAATGTTTGGGTGAGAGTCCATTTGTGTGGATCACCTGGCTGTTTTCATTCTGGTTAACAGGCTGTGTAAGCTCTAATGCTCAGCCTGTCTCCTATGTGTAAAGACAGTTTTAATCAATAAGGCCACCTTTACCTTAGGTTGATTAATCTTCTTGTGCTCTTTCTTTTTCAACCCCCTGAATATGTCAGTTGCCTTAATAAAAATGTTTTATTTCTCTTAAATTTCTAAAATTTCTCTTGAAAAACTTGTCGTTCTAATGACCTGTGATGGACTAAGAAATGACTAAGAACATTAAGTATAGAGAAATAAAAATGTATTGTTAGGGAAAGAAAAAAAAGGAAGGCATCTTTGAATGAAGCGTACTTTAATAGTTTTTAGAACTGCATTCTAATACAAGTGCTCAAGGACATAGTTGGCAATATATTTAACAGCAAGCAAAGTCTCTTCACAGGTTGGCTTTATCTGAGATTCAGGGAGAAGAAAACCATATGTCCCGGTGTCCCGGAGCTCGAAAGTGAAAGAGTACTTGATGCCTTTATTATAAGCCCAGTCATCAGAGCCCCCTGCAGCAAGGTCTGTTGGTAAAGAAATGAAATAAAGCTTAACTGGGAAAGAGTGGCTACACATCAAATGAGAAATACTTTGGAGTCTAGTCACATAGCCAGGAATGCAGAAAGGACAGATAAAAAGAAATACTCAGTGAATTGATTTATCCTGCTCGTGGGAAACTTTTGTGATTTTAGGCCATTTATGAGCTTTGTTCCAGCTGATTTGTGCAAGCAAATGTAAACAAGCTAAACTGCTCCCTCCTTGTCTCTATTGTGGAGAAATCATGGGAGAAATGTCTAAGGAGCAGGAGAATGGTGTGGTTGCATGGGGGTGTTTAGAAAGGCTTGGTATCAGAAGCAAATATTCTCTCACTGGGTGGCTTTTTGAGGTTCACAGAGATGTGAAAGAACTGCATATCTGGGATTTCAGCTCCATCTTTTTCTGCTGGATAAATAGTACCCTCCCTTTTCAGTAGCTGGTACAAAAAAACCAGTCTCTTTTGCTAAGGAAGGAGCCTCCAGAATTGCCAAGCATCACCAAGACATTTCTAAAGGAAGAATCTCCATAAATATTGTAAAAATTGGAAGAAACTGGTGTTTTTTAAATGGCTGGGGAGGGGTTAACTATTTGAGGAAGGAGAAACAGGCAAGAGAAATTAGTTTCCATATTTAAGTAAATTAAGAGATCTTAAATATGGGAGATATTAAAGTTCTATAAATCTAGATTTGGCAACCTCAGCTTGGCTTTTGGCCCTGCAAAGGCCGTATCCACAACTGAGTTCCCAAGAAAGGTAGAATAATTAGTCATTAGAAATTCCAAATAGGATTGTAATTAGTATGTGTCTCAGAATGCAATGCAAAGTAAAAGAAATTGGTGTTGCTAGGGTGGTTGAAGGATTCACGTCACACAATGGAATCAAAGGATTCACATCATCTTTGACTTGGAGATACTGGAAATGCAGAAAATCTCAGGTCGAGGTTTTTATGTTTAAATCTAAGCTGTGCTGTGCTATGCACATGAATTCATAACCATTTCACTACATCGCTTTGCTTTCCAGAGAGTCACACACTTCTTGGGATCCCTAAGGAATAATTTATCCCAGAATTTAGAAATGACAGATCCCATACATACCTCTTAGTGTATGCATGTGAAGAATGAAGGGGCCTACTTAGAAAGAGGAACAAGAATCCCCAGAAAACTGCATTTTATAGTCCTAGTAGCCCTTAATATAGATTGTTAGTATATTTAGGGCAATACTTACAGATTGTTTTAGCTCCTGGACCATACGTATATTTAGTGTTGTACAAACTGGCCAGCTCTTTGGAAGCAGCTTTAGCTATGGAATTCTGTAGGAAAAGAAGAATGATAAATGCAAATTTCCAGAAGCTTTCTGAGTGAATCTAAGCAATTACATTGTTGAATAAACTGAAAAGCCATGCTGGAGAAGTTTTTATTGAAAACTGTTGTTCTCCTCTCAGTATGACTAGGTGTCAGTAGCTGACAAGGCCCAGCTTGGCCTGGTGTTGTGAAAAGAGCTTGGCAGTAAGGAACTCGTTCTCCAAGCTTTAAGAGTGTGCTGCAGTCTGTGTATGGTCTGTTGCAGCCTGGTGCACAGTCCAGTGCAGTTTGGACCGATAAGAGGGCAAGAGGTAACAGCACTTTCTAGACTTAGAAGAAAATTGTACAAGGTTAAAACTAAATAAGGAACCTTACTTAGACATAAGAGAATCTTAGAGAATGGTAATAACTTGGTACAGTAAATTGCAAACATACAATAGCCTTTCTTTTCCTTCTGTTCATGCAGCCATAAATTCAGAGTAGAGTTGGCTCAGTTAAGGGAGTTGAACATTGATACTAGTGGAAGCAGATTAAGGTCTTATAAATATTAACAGCCAAAAAAGGCATAAATTACCCTGAAACCATATGTAGTCTCATTAATTTCAATTAATTTCCTGTGCACAGAGGGACTCTTTCAACTCCTACTGATTTCAGTGAGGGTTGGATCAGGCCCATCAATAGTACTATGAAGCTTTGTGTGTTTGCATTAAGGAAAATTACAGACTTTTCTTTGGAATGTGTGGCTTTTCCAATTCTTTATTATACAGCATGTTGGTAATAAAACATGAAAACTATTACTAACAGATGATAAATATGAATGATTTTTGAAAGCATATGTTCAGAATAGGAATAAGCAATAGGTTGCCATATATTTCTTTATAGCTTGCAGCTGAACGGCTTACTATTCCAGGAATTTCCTCAAGCCCTTTCCTTCTCTGTAGGTTACACTCTGGCTTACTTCCCAGTGGAAGATATATTGGAAAATATTCTCTGTTCATCCTTATGCTTCAAGTGTTCCTCTGAATTACTCGAAAAGGCGTATTGGACAATGTATTTAGAAAATTATAGTTAACTGAGAGAACTTTCTCAGCTTCTAAAAAACAACATCACAACGTGTTTGTATTATCACTGGCTGCCTACTCTTTTGCAGAAATGCAAGCGTTTCCTCATTCCCAAGTGTTTGGTTTTGAACATTTTAGAATTATGGGAGTTTCCTCTAGGAATCTGTGGTCCTTTAGCATATGAAGGATATTTAAACAAGGCAGACCAAAGCATACTTGAAGCTTGTCTTTCCACCTATAACACTGGCTGTGCCTGAATGTGGGGTTTGGTTTCTGACCTCTGTATCACACAAAGACAAGCAATTGCAAGAAGAATGCTGTTGCTCTGCATTTCACAATCTTGGATCCAGAGCAACTGGAGTAGCTGAGGTCTCTCCTGTGGTTTTCTTTTTGTTTGGCTTGGGTTGGATTTTTTCTTTCTTTTTTGATGCCTCAACAAATTGATTTTTCTAAAATCCATAGTAATTTCTAACACATGTTGAAGGAATTGTAGAGGTTGGAGTCTGCTATCTGCTAGTGATACCATGTTTTCCTCAGCCATCTGTTGTTTATAATATACACGTTTAATCAGCCTCTGAGATTGAGTCAAATCTCTCAATAACAAATTAATTTTTAAACGTTATCAGATTCTTCCTCTCTTCAAACATATGCAAAGTGGAAATAAAATGTGGAAAGATTTTCTGATGCAATATGCAGACCTGTTGGTAACTGGTATTTGTTTCCTCTTTAGGAAACTAAAGTAGGGACAATAGAAGAGCAGAGCTGCTCTTTGAGGCTGTTTCACCCCAGGCATTCCTTCCACCCAGAAGCCAAAGGACGGCTTTAAATCATACCAGAACAGATACTGGAAAAAATATGTCAGGAAATCTTTTTACCTGAGGGATTTTTTTTATTATTGGCCAGGAAGTTGTAAAAACAGAGATTTGTAGAAAGAGCAGTTGAGATTTCCATCTGTTTGGAGCCTAGAATCCAAATAAACAACTTCCTCAAGCTCTCCAGGTTGGAGATAAAGGAGGTGTTTTAAATGACCCTCTCTAACTGAAAAACATGCCTAAGCATTATGACTTCATCATGAAATGAAGCTTTATCAGGAGTTTTGATATCTTTTTGTTTTCCATCAAGTAACTCTCTAGCATTTACTTTGCTAATAGGTTTGCAGTCCAAAACCTAAATGTAGAAAAATAAATTTCAACTTTATAGGAAATAAGGTAATTTCTTAATAATATAATAAAAACCAGCAGGAATAATATGTATTAAGTAAATACTTGTGAGTATAAATACAAAATATGAGGAAAACATGTTAGGTTTTTTTTCCAAAATAGCTCAATTACTCAAGACAATCCATAAGAAGGAAATAATAGGGAGGTCTATGCAGACATATATAAATAATGCCCAATGTTTTCCAAAAGGGTGAAAAGTGGTTTAGGTTTTCAAGCTTGTAAGTTGTTTGGAATACACCTGCAAAGAGCAACATTGTTTTCCTTTTGACCTTTGAGGATACTCTTTGTTGTTCAATGATTTTCTACGTTTTTTGGCACAATGGGCTTAACTGAATTGTTGTGGTTTGTTTGGAGTTTGTTTGTTTGGGGTTTTATACTGTTAAGAATCCCTCTTTTGCAAAGAAAATTTTGTGGAGATTTATAGTAGCAGAGAAACAAGTGGCGCCCTGCAGTCGAAGAAATAACTCCAGAGTAATACCTTGTACCTGGGAGCAGAAATGGCTTTTCAGCTTCTGACTCCCAGCTGAGCTCTCAGAGCTGGTCATTTCAGCAGAAGGTGGCATTTCCTGCACTCATCACCCATCTGTGTTTACACTGCAATTACCAATATTTTGCTTGATCTTCAGTACAGAGTGCGTGGGCCAGTGAGACAGCAGAGTTGTGTTCTCAGTTGTCATTATCTTATATAATTAACAACCTTCAAACCTAGGGTTTTCAGTTATTAGCTTTTAATGAAAGATGTGGTACTGGCTTCTCTTTCTCACCACACCCGGAAGCTTGAACTAACAAGATAAATTATCAGCCTAAGCATGTTTTGTGTGTTAATAGGTAATTTTTAGGGGAGCATCTCCCTCGTTTTACTCTTGTATCATCAGGCTGGATTTGCCAGCAAACTGTGACCATTTTGCAAACACTCCACAGATGTTGATTTTGCAGCTGCTGTTTGTGGACAACTCCCTTTGCCCTCTCAATCTTAGAGTGGTCTGGAGAAGCCTTTTCACTGCTTGACTGGACCCCTTGCTCTCTTCCCTCACTGGACTGCAAACTGATTTGCCCAAGGCTGAAAGCTGTATTTTCCCTTCACCTCGGTCTTGTCTATTTTACTTGTTAAGTAAAGTGACCCTCAACTTCCTTTGTAATGAAAGTCTGAAACTGTGGGTTTGCTAAGTTAGCTTTAGCCAAGTGAATCTAAATTTCTGAGCCTTCTCTTTTTGCCAATAGAAACAGACTCCCTCCTCAAGGGTCCATGATGATGTGTAATTTAGTTCACAGTTCTGTTGTTGCTCGTAGTTTAGCATGTGCTCCAAGAGCCCAGGGAATCCAGCCAGTGAGGACTTCAGTGGAATGATTCTTTCTCTTTACAAGCCCGTTTCTCTGTGACAGTGTTTAGAGTGCTTAAGAAATCAGTCTCTGGTCAGAGGGTTTCCAGTGCAACTTAATTAAGGTAAATGGGCCCTACACCTGTTGGACACTCTTGTCTATCAGCCAGATTCACACATGAATATCTACTGGAATATGCTGCTACTAAACACATCCTTTTCACAATTTTAAGACTGCCAGTACGGAACAGTTCTGTTGTGGTAAACTCAACAGAGGAGCTGTGAAGCCAATTTCAAATACTGCTTTGCTGCCCACTTTCCTGTTTGTTGTGCTTCCCATTAGACTTTAACAGTATTTACTGTAACAAGTAGTAAAAACAGTGATACAATCTGTGCAATAGCACAGATACAACAGTAGCAGATTGCAACTCCTCATTGGCTTGTCTGAATCTCTTAGATGTAGAATTTTTGCTATTCAACAATTCTTACCCACAGGTCTTCATACGTATTAAACATATTCAGGACTTCACAACCAGGCACTTAGTTAAATAATCAGACTGATATTCACAGTGTCATGCTATATATTTGAAATTCCCTCTTGCAGGCTGCAGAGATTCTGGGCATATCTCCACTTTCTAGTATGTCCTATTTTAAGCACTCAAGAGGAAGTGAAATGCTAGATTGACCCAATATGGAAGGTAAATTTTGATGAGGTGAAACAGCAACCCATGTAGCCAGTATGCATTCAAGTAATACAAACTGGAATTATCTTGGGTTGTAAATGAATGTAATATTCTGCAGCCTGTGAAGCTGTAATAACACACCTACATTAATCTAAGTGACTATGAGCTGGCTGCAGAGATGTATTTGGTGCTGAGTTTAACTGAGAGATGGAATCGAAATGGATAGGAAGGAAGGGCACGATGCACATTCCTCTGCTCTCTCAAACTGCAGTTCAGAGCCAATTCAAATACGAACAACAATTGATAAAGCTGGATTTGTCTGCTGAAAATGAGGAAGACATAGGGTGACCTAATGGGAAGCTAAGGTAAATATATGAACTGATTAAAAAATATGGGCTGAACTTTTTACGAAAAGTCTGATTAAATACATAGTTCTTTATTGCAAGAGGACAAAAATGTGAATAGTAAAATAAAGATGAAAATAATCTTTTTGGGGTGTGGAGAGATACTGGCCTTGCCAAGCATGTTTTCTTCTTGTGAAAAGCTAATGCTTCTGTTCCCTGTAGGAGAGAGATTCGAGTGTGTATTCTATGTTCAGAGCAATACTCCAGGGTATTGTAAAGAATGAGCCAAGAGGATTGTGAGGCAGACAAAATGTGATCCTCCAAAAGGAGGACATATTTCTTCTAGGGTGTCATCACAAGAATATTGTGTAACTTCGGAGAAATTCCTGACCTAGATTTTCCTGTCTTGCGTGTTTTTATTTTTGTTATTTGGATAACAGTGAAAGTTTTGTGCAACTCCCCACGTTGTGGGGCACGAAACAACAACCCTGAATAAAGGGAGACAAATTTAGGGAAAATCCTTGTGAGCTGTGGGATTGATAACCTCACAGATCCTCTTGCATCTCAGGGGAAGAGTGGGAAGTTGTGGGAAGGAAGGGACATATGTGCCTTTCATCACATTTTACACCCCAAGCCCAGGCATGGTTGAGGGATAGTTTAATACCTGGCTTTAAGTAAGTTAAAATAACTTTGAGGTGTTCTGATTTGCTGTAGCAATGCAGTGGAACATAAAGGGGTTCTCAGGGTGCCCTGTTCTACCTGACAAACCAAAACAGTTTTAGGCCTTCTGGAGATTTCTTGAGGCTGTAAAGAGAAAAAGTCTTTTGAGCCCCAAGGACACACTGTTCACTACATGTTCAGGGGAGGAAGGTACAGGCATTCTCTGGGCCTTTCTCTTCTGAAGACTTAGTGTCTTCAATCTCAAATTACTCAATTTTTGCACTCTTCTGTATCTTGGACACTGGAATGCAACATAAGTTCCTCGGTATTATGTTACCTTTAATTAAATACAGGGGAACAAAATGTTATTAATGATAAGCAGACATGCGAGGTTTTGTTTAAACACATGTCCAGTTGTTCACTGAAAGAGATAAGAAATTGCAGCTATATTTCCTTTGATTTATTAGATCTGTCAGGGTAAAAATAACATCTAAGATAAGATAATGGCACTATAAATTTTGGTTCTCATTTTTCAGTATTTCTCCAAATCCTAAATTAAGACAGAACTTTTAGACACCAAACACAGCAACTAGCATATAAAGTAATTCCTCTTTTTGTAGCTATCTTGTCTCAAACAAGTACAATTGTTGTTTGAAAATGTTACATTTTCTTTAGTCATATCTTAAATGAGTGTGTCTCAAGTTATCTAAACTAACCTGTAAAACTGCACTTGTGAACCTGACCCACAGCCTGTGGAAGGCAGTTTTTCTATTTAATTCACTGACAGTGGAGTGCATAAGGCCCTTTCTGTTTAATTATCTGTTTAGTTATCTGTTTAGTAATTTTCTGTTTAGTTATCTCAGCTACAGGCCACGTTGATTGGGTGATACTCTGATCTCATTGTCCAAAAGGACTTTTGGCAACAAGTCTTCCCTTGTTAAAATCAGATACTGCACAAGTTGAACATCTCTAGGACCCTGCTGTCTCTGTTGGGATCACCAAGAGAGGAAATAATTTCCCTCAATTATGATGTGAAAAGTACTCATAAGGTCACCTTGGCATGGTGGTGAGATTTGTGGTTGCTCTGTAGAAGAATATAATGGAACTTTATCTGGTATCAGTGTGACTGATTTCCAACATAGGATAGAGTGATATTGGAAAGACTGATACACAAAGTGAAATCAAGTGGCTGAAGAGGAATATATGTCCTTTATTCCTGAGCAATTTAGATATTATGTTCTATGGTAACAGCAGAATTGTCTTCTATGGCAAGAAAGGGGAGTTTAAATTTTACTGTGTATTAGAATAGAACAGTGACAATGTAAAATTTAGATTTAATAATTTTAAAACCTAGCAAAGCACATAGGTTCTTTCTTACTCCTAAGGATTGTTTTAGTAATGAGTTGTCAATGTAAACTTTTTCCATGTAATACTCTGAGAAACACACTGTACTTTTAGTTACATTTCATCACATTTGCTCTTCATTCAAAAAATGGGGTCAGAATGTCATGCAAATTTTTGACAAACAGGAACTTTTTGATCGTGATAACAAAGCAGCTTCAAGTGTTTAATGCTGTTTTATTACTTCAGACTGAACTGCATTCTATGAATTATGAAACTTTTGTAAAAAATGAAGGCAAGATATTACTATTACTCCCTGGTATAATTTCAGTTACAAAATTCCTGGAATATAAATTAAGAAAACAAAATCTTCCTTTTGGTTTTATCTTCTTGTTTACACTGTAAAAAGTATAACAAGAAACTTCACTCTTGGCCCTGGTGTGTATTTCTGTTCAGAATCAAGACATGTATTTGGGAGCACTCATAAATCTGTCAAATCTGCACAGCAGAACAACATGCAGTGTTGTTGCCTTGGACTTTTGGCAGCATCCAGGAAAGAGGGGGAATCAAAATGTGTTTGTTTTGTCTTGCTGTGTTGTTTTCCCTGCCAACAGATTCTAATTGCTAATATGCCAGAGGACTGAAGTAATTTTATTATTCATGATTGTTGATTCTTGGCCTATGAAATGTTTACAGCTTTTATACACATTTAATAGTCCTAACCTCTCAATCTTTTTAAGGAGCAAAAAAAAAAAAATCTTTCTTAAGTGGCATTGAAGTGTGGCTTTTCTCTAGAATTGATAAAAGAGGAATTATGCTATAAAGTACCACATTCATCCTCTCTTATTCTAAATAAAATGTTTGTGTTTAAATGCAGGCCTCTTGAAAAAGGCCTCAAAATGGAAACTTTTCACATCTTTTGTAGCTGTTTTCAATTATACTTTTGTCAAGAACTGCCTTATTGTCCTGGCCCTGTACCAGTAGGAGTTTCACCATTTTACTTCAGTGAGGACTAAGGTTCAGTAGAAAGTGGTAGAAGAGATCCTTGCCTGCTGTTGATACCAGTTGAGTTATTTAATAGTTATTACAATCTGTCAAGCTGCTAGCTTAGCTTACAGGCCATACTGTTTTCAGGTAAAGTGATAAAGGTACACATATAGCAACCTCTGGAGTGAGGAAGAGGCAGTGCTGCACAGCAGAGTGGATTTCTGGATGGCATGACTGGAAGGCAGAACTGACACTATGGGAAATTCATCGTGTATGTGGAAATTAAATAAGGCTCTTAAGTACATCTTGTGCTTGAGCTCTCTTGAAATCATCATGGTTTCCCTTGCTCTTGCTAAGAAAGACTAAAATATTTTCCAAAACTGTCTGTATGGATTCTTTCCAGATGTTAAAGAAACTGCTTAAAGGGACTTAAGTAGCAAGTGACGATTATTGGTTATTCTTTTCATTGAGTCAAAATGACAAAGAGACTTACCAGCTCCTGGTAATCCGCTGGCAAACTGTAAGTGTATGAATAAGGAAACAGTAGCAGCTGGGAATAGGAGTGAATTGTCAGGTATGCCTTGATTGTAGAAAGATGTTCACGAATGAAGTCAGCCACAGCCTTGGTCTCCTTTTCAGACTCAGGTGCAGAGCCACAGTAAGTGGCAGAACAGGGGGATTTTGAGGCCCCAACAGCTGAGAAGAAAGGTGAATTTAATGAGTACTTAATGAAAAAGTAGGTTGTTAGGAGAGTCATGCTGCACCACTTTTTTAGGTGCCTTGTAAGCCTTGGAAATCTTGCTAAAACACATGCCATATCAGAGGAGGGAATATTTTATGGCATAGTTAAGACACTGGGAAACATCCCATAGCAATGAATAAACATGGCCTTTACAGTGTGCATAGCTGGAAGAACATGAATATGGATGTAAAGCCCTATATTATGGAAACGGTTTGGGATGTTGATTCGCTTCGGTACTTAACAGTCCTCTCCTTGCATATCTTCTCAATTTCTATGGCACTTTCATGAAACAGAGAAGTGGAAACCACTCAAAAGAGACCTCTTTCTATGAAAGTAAGCTCCTTTGGTTTCTGTTCTGAGCTCATAGCCATGTATGTGTGTCTATATGTATACACGTGTGTAAGTATAGATGTATATATATGCACATGTGTGTGCAGATATGTTCATAGAAGTAGCCATCCTGATGATGCTAGTAGCCAAAGTTTGGCTTTTTTTTCCCGAAACTGCTCTAAAAATTAAACACAAGCTGCTCCACAACGCTGCAATGGCAGTCTTCACTCAAGCTGAAGCTGGAGCATCAGGTAGGAGAAATCCATAATTAAGTATATTGGCTATTACACTTACGTGTAATTACTTGCAACTCTTGTTAGGAGACACTTACTGCACCAGCCAGCATCAAAATTCCTGTTGGGATCTGTCCCACGGCAAGTGGTCCCGGCATTTTTAGAGCGTGTCTTTCTCCACATGCGATCCTGTAACAGAATTGTAGATGAAAACTAAGAGTAAGTTCTGACAGTTGACTCTTCCAACAAGGAAGAAGAATGTACTTACATTTGTCCAAGTGTAAACGTAACCATCAATGTTAACAACAGGCAGAACATAGAAGTCCAGCTTGTCGAGAAGTGTTGTTATGGCAGTGTCTTTTCCATAGGTCTCCACAGCCTACTTGGAGAAAAGCAGAAAAAGCTGATGACGCCTTCACAGGTGTGTATCTCCTGTGTGTATGTGAGGGCCTGGGTTTGGGTCAGGAATTAATGAATGTGGTAGATAAAGTCATCCAGGTCACTCCAGCACGTGAGGTGGCACCTCTGTATTATTGCATGTGCTAGATGTGCACTGACTCAAACCACAGTGCTGTTGGGAAACCATCTTATGCTGGTAGGTAAATTATAAGGTGAAGGAATGTTGATTTTGAACAGGGATAATAAATCACTTGAAAGAGACTTCCATTTACTAGCTTCTTGAGTACAGACAGAACAATATTCCTGTCCATATATATTCCTACATCCTAACACCTTAAAGGTTTGAGTTTAATTTATGTGAGAAGGAAAAATCATTATTTCTATTTTTTATATCTGTTGTGAAGAAATTTCATCAACAACCAAAATTATAGAGAATATTTCTAAGTAGCATCCTAACACATTTCCAGTCATAATTCTGTGGATGCATTTATTCACGGGGAGACAAATTCTTCCCTGCACGTTTCCAGACACGTATACTGAATAACAAACAGGAACTCCTGCCCTATTCTGTATATCCTGATTGTTTATGGTCTGGCACTTGCTATGCTTGTTCACAGATTCATATCAGTGTTGAGAGACCGTACAAGGATCATGGAAATTTTCTCTAAGTGTGTTGCACTCATGTTTTGTTTACACAGCCATAAAGGACAACACAGAGGGCAATGCAATGGAGAAAGGCATTTTTTTTCCTTTAACTCACAAGTAGGAGGGTGGGATGTAAAATCTAAAAAAGCAGTTTCAGATCACTTGAAATTAATTTTCCTGGGTTTTATTTTACACTTGTTGTTTTTTGTTTGTTTGGGTTTTTTGTTTGTTTGGTTGGTTTTTTGTGTTGTTGGGTTTTTTTGTTTGGTTGTTGTTGTTGTTGTTGTCTGGGTGAGTTTCTTTTTTGAGATACCTATAACAATCCACCTTGCTCATGTTTTTCTCTATTTTTTTTTACTTTTATGTCTTGAAGCAATCACAAGTGGAATGCTGATGATGCTCAGATGTCTGCACTTTTAAAGCACTTCTGCCTATGGACACACTGAGCAGAGGCACTGCTGGTGTCAGCTACACCCATGAATTAAGTGACCAGACAGTGAAAATGACAGCTGCAGTGACGTGAATTGCTGAGAGAAAAATGGTACCACAAACTGTCTGCAGCCTTATTAGGCACTAATGAAATCATATTCCCATTGACTCCACTGAAATGTCACTTCCAATTTCCACTGCTCCCTACACAAAACCGCATGCCTGTCTGATAAGACTGAGATTATACTTGCCACCAAAGCCTCTGCCAGCATGGCTGGCTCACGTAGATTGGCTTTCCTTTTCTTGGGTTTTAAATTCCAGCTGCTGCTTCTGGTGTGGTTTTATTTATTTGGTTGGTTGGTTTTGTTGGTGTTTTTTTTTTTAATCTTCCAACAGAAGTTATTACAAAATTTGAGATTTAGTCAGGATGTTGCTCTGCTAAAGTGATTGATCTTCCTCCTCTGAGGGGTAATATACCTGTCGCTGTGAAAATGACTGTGCAGCATTTGATAACCCCCAGCTGCTTTATAGTGGTGGTGAGAAAGAAAACATGAAGGACATAACATTGTTTAATTCAAGACCTAAAGTATTCCAGACCAAAGTGAAGCTCATTTCACCTGTGCAGCTCTTCCTTGGATATGGTTTCATATTTTAGCACCCATTCTGTACAGCCTGGAGTGGCAGCTCAAAGGGATGTGTATGCATTTCCCTCTTCCTGACTGGAGCGTAGGAAGCTTCATTTATATATTCATTTGTTAGGAAGCTTCCTCCTTTCTTGGGTACATTTCCTCAGTGCTGAGCTGAGGGTAGGTTTCCATCCTCTCCGTTGCCTTACTGAATAAATCTGGTTGCAAGAAATCCACCACCTGACACTGTAGCAAGTCAGCTGTTCAGAAGTGCATTCCGGTGCCCTCTGATGTGCCCTTGAACTTCCTTATTCCTTATGTCTGTGTACAGAACATGGCTATGTTTATAATGTTGCAAGAGCTGTTTGCTTTTCTCTCACCTTTCTCTGACTACAGGTGCAAAAAAGAATTTACAAACTGTGTGAGTAACCCTTGTAGTTGTCAGTACCTCTTAGACATGTTTCAGGTTGCCTTAAGCTGCTGAAAGATTATAGGTCCCAGCACAAAGATCTGGTTTAAGTAGCTACACCTTAACCCTCTGAGGTGAGAGAAGGCATGAGCAGACACGTATTTAGAGGGAAAAAGGCAGTGGCCTGAGCTCTTGCTGCTCATTTAAGATTTTCTTAAACATAGTTGCATTTTGTAAAATATTTTTTCATCATTAAGCTTACTGACCTCTTTCACAAACCACTGGCAGAATGCAGGGCTGATCCACTCTCTTGCATGGAAACCACAGTCCAGAAAGATGGCCTTCTTATTTGAACCGCTTTTTCCCACCTAGGAAAAAAACCCCCAACAAATATAACCACCCCAGGGCTTGAACAAAATAAATTGTATGCAGAACGAGTCAGTAAGCTTGCTGAGCTAAAAATCAAACTTTATACAAATATAGCATTCCTTGTTTAAGTGGAAATCTATGGAGTGCTCCCATCTGTAGCTGACCATAATATTCAAGCTAAAACAATACTCTTAATAGTCTCATTTTTATTAATGTAGATAACCTTCTCCCAATTATTTGATTATTCTGCACTGTTGATTTATTTCCCGTAATGTCTCTAAAAGTTTATCTTGTATGTTTGAATGATATATTACTGTAAATACTTGTGTGTTTTGGGGCAAGTACTCCTTATCCTTTCACCTTTATTTAAGTTATTGTCTTATTAATTCATAAAAGTTATGAAAAAAAAATTTCTGTGTTTTAAACCCAGCTGACAACCAAGCACAATGCAGTAGCTCACCCAAAGCAAACTTGTGAGCTGAGATAAGCACAGTTTAATGAATAATAATAATAATGATTATAATGATGAAAGGGAAAATAACAAAGAAATAAACCCCAAGAAAGACAAGTGATACAAACGAAAGCAATTTCCCAGCCAGTCCCCATGCAGTGGCCCTGACCCGCCTTCCCCCTAGTTTATCACTAAGCATGAGCTGTGTGGTTTGGGACATCCCCTGGGGCAGTTAAGGTCAGCTGTCCCCAGCTGTGTCCCTTCCCAGGTGCCATTCCCCTGGCTGCTGGTGTGAGAAGCCAAAAAGGCCTTGGCTCTGTGCGATCACTGCCCAGCAGTAACTAAAACATCCCTGAGTTCTCAACACCGTTTCCAAATCAGCACGAATCCTAAACAGCCCCATACAAGCTGCTGAAAACAATTAACTCTACCTCAGTCAAAACCAGCTCAAAATTATATATGGTGAAGATACAAATTTGTTTCCTATTGCCAGAGACTGACATTTATAGATGCTTTTAGAGCGAATGCGTTTACAAACAACAGATGGAGAGAACATAAAGGTAGATGATCATTCAAATAGCTCTCAGGAGTGTGATTGAATTTAAATGTTCTGAACTTCTAATAATTCATTATGCCCCTTTAAAAAAATATAAAATTTGAAAAAAATCATAGTAGTAGTAAACAAAATATATTCGATTTTCTGCAAAATGTCTATTACTTTAGACATTTTGTTAGCATCATTGGTGTTTTACTAGACATCATAATCATGCAGAGGTTAATAAGGGAAGGGTCTGGCATGAAGAAATCGAGGCACTTACTTTGAGAAGGTACATTGGCCGTCCTTCATATGTTTCCCCAATTACACTACGGGAGACAAGGTCTGGGTTCTGAGCAGCAATATCAGCAGTCCAAGCAGCTATCTGTTTAATAAAGAGGTTAAATCTATTGATGTCTCTGTTCCTCAGGTCCAGACTAATTAATTTGCAGACTTCAAGCCAGAACAGTCTTTCTGAGCATCTAATGTGGCCTAATACTTAATACAGTTTGTAGATTTCCAAGGAGCCACTGCAGAGATGAGAAGAGTAACATGGCTAACATGTTGGGAAAAATGAGCATGGCTGTGAAAGAAGGAGGAAGGGGGGAGGACTTATGGTGGGAGATGAAGAGCTTGAACTGAGGCAGGGAATGGAATCGAGTTGTTTGGCAGAGGACATGGGAGAAGTAGTGAAAAGGAAAGAGGAAATTAATAGTGAAGCATCTCAGCCTGGTCTCTGGATTGGTGCCAGAGGTTCTTTGCAGCACTGGGAGCAGAATTAGAGGAAAGAAGTGTAGGTTACACAGACTAGCTCAGTAGCGAAGAGGAAGGAGAGTTTGGAGGTGCTATCATATCAATGGATGGAGCAGAAGAGGAAAAGGGAAGAAGGCTGGAAGCACTTTGACTACAGAGACTAAGGTACCAAGCTAAAAACGTGTTAAATTCTAGACTTACGGTGTCCCAGTTGTTGTACTTCTCGTAGCTGTGGCTGCCAGTACGAGCTTTGCTGTCAAACTGGGCATCCAGTGCAGCCTGCAGGTTGTCAATCAGAACTCTGCAAGAAGGCACCATGAAAAATGTAAAGAGAAACACACAACAATCCAGCAGGAAAGTAAGATATTTCAAGGTCTGCCCGGCATTTGGGCTGCATGGATTGTGAAAGGAAAGGTGGGCTGGTTGAAAATAAAATATGTTTGTTTCAAGTTTTAACCTACATCCTGACTCAACCTTACCACCAGGAGGACCAGGGAGCAATAGGTTCCTGCCAATTAGCACCTGCCCATACTAACAAACCTCCAGGGTGGCAACAGTTTGTTTTCAGAAAAATGGCAGTGCTGAGACAGAGTGAGTCTGAAAATGAGCTCTGGGCTGATCTTATGTTGCCAGTTGCTTTTGCCTCAATAGAAAAACGGCCCTCTTGAACTTTTGGCACTGAAGGAGAGTTAGACTGCAGCAGTGTTTCAAAACCGTGCAGCAATCCAGGGATGTTTGCCTGGTGAAATTCCCTGTCAAACCAAGCTTCCAAAGGTTAGATATGGTTTGGCAGCTCTATTGTAACATTATCCATCCTCCAAGCTACTTTATTGCATGTGAGGTGAGCTATTAAATAGAACATAAAATTGCAAAAATACCTCAGCATCCTGTCTGAATTGGTTGGATCTCTCCTGTTCATCTTTCCCTGGGGCTGACACAAAGGCACGACATATCACTGAGCGTGCTCTTGAGGACCTTTTGCTTATATTTCAACCTTGGCTATCAAAAAATGAAGTCCTCTTGTTTTTCCAATGCCTGTCTTAAAACTCTTACGAATCTTACTCATCCAGGATATGTCCTTGATCATTTGTGACTTGGATAGAGGAACAGGAGGCCAGTTTATGAGGCACCAGCAGCCTTCAGAACAAACAGTGCAAATACATTATGTCACGGCACTGCAGCTGCACTTCAAAGGAATTGTAACAGCTTGGGTTGTCACAAGGACAATCCACTCAAGTTTGTCAGGGACAGCTTCCAGACATTCTGGCCTTTTGTTGCAATCAAAAGATTTGTGCATGGACCCGAGGCAGTTCATGAATATTATAGAAAAACTAACACATGTAGAGTAACTCCTTTGCTAAAGAGGAAATTCCACTGAAACTGCATTCCTGTGCAGTGTGTGCACTGTGGGATTATTGAAAACCGTTTGTTCTAGACTGTTTTTAGATTCTGTTCCTGCAGCGGCATTCAAATCAGACACGATTGACATGAGGCCAATAAATTTAGGGATGGATTACCTTTGGATTTACCAGATCATGAAAGTTGCCCTGAGAACTGTGTGATGTCCAATGAAGGAGTTTGTTCTGGTAGCAACAGCAGTGGGGCTGAGAGGCAAAAACTCCACACTCAGCCAAATGAAACAGTAAAAATTTGGTCAAATAATACTGACTTACAGTGTCTGAGTACATGATGTTGACAGGCTACAGTTTACACATCAAAGAAGCCTGATAATGAAGCTGGGCAGAGCCAATTTGCAATGCATAAGTGGAGTGAAAGGAGAAACGAAGACAGACAACCCCACTCCACTCCAGCTCAACGTCGATTTCTCATCCTCAGTTTATGCTAACACAGTGATTGGAAGATATGAAGTGAAGCACAGGATCAGGCAACTCCTTATTCTCCTTATTCTCCTTATTCTTCCATTGGTGCTGCTCACTGCAATGCTTCTGTTCTCTCTAAATCTCTGTTCTTGTGTGTGATGTGGCAGTGTGCTCTGTTTCCTCCACTTGTGCTGCAGCTGTATTTGGTCGACTTGGGCCTTTTTTACTTCTAGGTAATACACAATTAAAAGCTCTCTCATTGGAGACATCCTTGCCATGGATCTGCTGTGTGACTTCAGTCAGCCCAAGGTTGTCCTGGGAATCTGCTTTCCACTCTTCCTTGGCCCTTCACCTGTCAGCTGTCTCCTGTCTCTCACCTGTTGGGTTTTTTTGGCCCTCTAGCTATTGTTCTGCAACTCAGTGGGGACCTGCTCATGGTGGCCCTGGGGGCTCACCATTTAATTTTTTGGCATCAGTTTCCTGTCAGTTTCCCTCATCTGGTGTATTTTCTGGCTCTTTCTAGAACTTTGCCGCATTTTGTCCATAGTAGGAAATATTTCTATCCCCCTCCGTACTCCAGCCTTGTGTATTGCAGTGAGCTTTCACCTCCGGGAAATTTCTGGTACTTCATCTCTGCTTTCTGTCTCTTGCCTCTATCAACATTTCATCTCATCCCTTCAATGCAGAGTGGTTACAGCCCATTTGAACTGCCATAGGAAAGCTGAACCCAATAGAGGCATCCACAGGAGGGATGAAGTTTGTGACAGGAGAATCAGTTGACCAATATGAAAAGCTCAAACACATTCTCCCTGGTATTTAGTCCCATTCTCTTCAAAGTGCAGTAGTGAAAACAGACTTACTGATACTCCATTCCACTTTCTTTCAAAAGTTCTTCAACATCGAAAGACTTCTCAGCTTCAGTTCGGAAATCAACTTGCATTTTTGGCTTTACCAGTGTGACAGAGTCTGGCCGCCAAAAGTCAACCTGAAAGAAGGCAAAATGGATGCATAAACAAACAAACTCATACATGTGGCTGTGATTTTTATGTCGGTGTATGCATGCTGGTGAGGTTGTGATTAATACACTGAATTTCATGCCTACCCTGTTACACTGATTCAGCATTGCTTGTTTGATTTACATATCAACCTAAATTTTAACTGGAAATCGATTAAGAAGATTTTGTTAGGCCCTGTGTTTTATATGGCAGAATTCTCGAGGTGACAGGGACAATTTCACAAATGTCAAGTATTCTCCAGCATCTGCATTCATATAGAATTGTGAATATCATAACTATATTTACAACTTCTTTCATTCTTAAAGTTTATTTTGTTTTTTGCTCAGGTTTTTGCCTACAAATGTTAGAGGGAAATTAACTCAATATCAGGGATGCAGTATGTGAATATTTTACATAAATCAGCTAAAAAAGACTTTTGTCTCTCTGGGTGCTTTTAAGAGAGATAACTAAAGTTGATATGAGGAACCTGTGCCTTTGAAGATGTTTCATTCCAAGGGGACAAGCAACAGTGTAATTACTGCTTCACTTATGTTTGCTGAAGCAAGCATCCAAGCCTCTGGATTTAGTGCCCTGTTGAAGGCAAATGGAAGCAAAACTGATTTGCCAGCCTGATACCTTTTCACCCTTTCATCTCATGAAGGTAAAAGAAATTTGGGCTGGTTATTCAAGAATTATGTGTCATCAAGTGAGGTGATTGTTCCAGAATATACAATTACTTCAGTCCTGACTGACTGCTTTGTTTAACAGTGGTATTTCAGGGATCTTTTCTTAGAAGAAAAAGAAAACAAACAGTCCCTTGACACTTCACACTTAAAAGCAAGCACGTTATATATTAATTTTCTTAATATTGGCAGCACCATTCCAATAGTATGTTCTTCCACAGAAAACTGTTCCAAGCATGCTATAGTAGCCTGCTGATGATTCGTCTCCACATCTATATTTCATTAAAAATACCATCCTTTCATCCTGCAGCTAATGGTGTCTTTTTCACCAACAGCTATTTTACAACATCAAAGCTGAACAGAAATATTGAAAACACATTTGCTGTCTTTTTATGCTGTTTTTCATTGTGTCATTGTGTCATCATATATCTACATCATCACCAGTGAGAAACATTCAGCTTAGAGAGAAAGGAAGCTTTAAAGGAAAGTCTGAGAAGAAAAGATGACATGAGAGACTAGAGGCCAAAGGAAAATTCATTTTGTTGGAGTACAAATTTTTAGATTATTTACATGAGGAAAATATTTTCCCTGTAATTGTAAATGTTCTGGTAGTTGGAATTTCCATGATTTGTCCAATACATTCTTGAAAGCACCCCACACTGAATACAACATTTAAGATTTATTTATTCTACTAATAAATTCTGATGGGCACTTTGGCATTCAGACTGGGTAAACCAGACTTTCTTGGAAGGTATTTGAATGTTTTGTATAGCTCTAGTTTTATCGACTTGTCCACAAAAGTCCGAAGAAACACTCCAGCTCCCTTGAATGGAATCAAGATTAGGTTTTTAATTCAGTAGCACAATTAAAAAAAAAAAAGTGTTATTTGAGCAAAAGGAGAAATATTTCTTTCAACTACAGTATAACCACTTCCTCAAGTCCGTTACCTCCATGATGCTGGCAAGGAAATTGAGGACTTCCACCTGCTCATCATTCTGTGGAATCACACGGAACACCTTCTGTCTGTAAGGGAAGAAAAAGATTCGATTTGAAACAGGAAAGTCAATTGAAGGCCTTTTGATCATGCAGAAGAAATCATAATTACAAAACTTGATGTCTGTTCTTACCCATCAAAGGAAAGATCCTGCAGGTGAGCAGAAACAGATGCAGCACCTACGAGAACCAAGAGTGCCCACATTTTTTTAATAAAGAAAAAAAATAAACACGTTTTCTGTTCTCTTATGCTGCTTTTATAACTTGTTTTGTCCTGCTTTTTATCAATTGTACACCAGAACAACCCACTGATCATATGATAGATTATTCCCTTGGCCTTGTTTTATTTACATACTATTTATAGTGTGTGTTTTCTTCTACACCTGTGAAAACAGCAGAGTCTCACACAGGCCTGGCTAAAGAATCTTGCTATCTGAGCTGGATAAACTCTTGATATGAGAAAGTGAATTTAATTTACTTTGTTATTTTCTGTTTAATGTGAATTTTGATTTTTTTTTTTTAGTAAGTTGGTGCTGAATTACAAACTCTATAATATTTTATTGTTGCTTTATGTAATGGTAGATGTCCATCAGATGTTGTTGCAGTGTGCCTGGTCTTAATCACAATGTTCCTCTTCCTGAATAATATAGGTTTGATTTTGACGTACTATTGTCAAAGAGGAATATAACAGTTGGGATATACCAATTAGCTTTTTTACTTCCCCACAGAGAAGGAAAGTACTGAACTGGTTCTTTGCTCACTTCATTGAAACTTAAGTCAGGTGTCTGCAGAACTGAAAGCGTGGAAGTTTCTAGTAACAGTAGAGTTGTACACACACTCCACGCAGTACAGCTGCTGATTCTTGTACATTCTCTAATTTCATCGTGTGTGGATCGGAGGTAAATATCTTTCAGGTTAAGCAACACTGTGGACACTCCATGTAAGCTCAGAAGATCAAATGCAACGTAGTACAAAAGCATTTTTAGCTTTAACTTTCATGTTGTGCCTGCTCTGAGGAACAATGGTGTGTTTGCATCAATGCACTTGCATCTGTTTAGTTTTCATTAATGAGTACTTGGCATTGAATGCAACGTTAATTATCTGTTGATGTTGTGTCCTGATGTGACTGATGTTTTCGACAGGGAGCCTCAAAATGAATCAGTGTACGAATAAATAAAGGAAGGAATTTATGAGCTCAGTTCTGTCTTCTGTTATGCCTAAGTAACCAGGCAAATTAAAGGAGTTCAGACACAGATAATCTCAACATATGTTTGTATTACATAATATGTGAAAATTTATTGGAAAAATAATATATATTCATCTCAGATTAAAAGATGTAGTTACAGTTTCAAGGTATAGAAATTTTAATTGTCATTGAGCATTTTAAGAATGAATGTGGCATCAGACTCGATGCCTAATTTTTTATGAGGTTCTCTGGAGTCAATTCACCAAAGCAGCCTTAGATACAGATTAGCTAGAGATATATTTTTAAATCAATGTACAGTTCATGCTTATCAATATGACCCATAATTAATACTTCCCTAGAAGGAGAGTCAAAAACTCTACTGGGCCTACTCATAGAAAACTGTCTTTGCCAAACCATAGGATTTAAACTTAGGTTGCAATTAATGGCCTAATTTGCAGCACTGCAAGTTCTTGCCCAGTAATAATCTTACTTAGAGACAAGTTTCTGAAGACAGATGACATCAGGAGTTGTTCTGACAGTGTCAAAACAATGCTGCAAAGTCTTCAGAAGTTTCAGATTTATGATGATGAGATCATCACTACAGATATTGGTATCAAATAAAAGGGTCTGATCCCATAAAGACAATTGCAAACACAATAATGTGGAGATGATCAAGCCCAGACCTTGCAATGAATAAATGATCACAAGAAGTAATCAAACAATTTACAGATGTCATCATTCCCTGTTGAGTAGCATTTTGAAAGTAGAAATTGCCAAATTTCAGAGTCTGAGTTTACTTTTAATAAATTGCTTCCTTATTCATGCAGTTGGAGATGATGGGGTTTTTTTGTTTTTATGTCTGGGTTTTTTTTCTCCAAACTATCAGTGATGCAGCGTTGACTACAGAGTTGGCAAGCATTACTGAATACTAGAATTTGTAATGGCAGTTTTTGCAGTTTCTATCCCAGACTACGTCAGAAACAAACACTGACCTGGAATCCTGCTTAAGTGATTTATTTTGCATCTCAGGATGGATATTTTCCAGATTCTCTCATAAACCAGGTCTAAAAATTGTCTTTCTCTTCTGACTGTATGGTATAAATGTTTAATACTTGTATGCAAAAGGGACAGCATAAGGATAAATAAAATAGCAAATCAGATTTGGTTAAGCCATCTGTTCTTTTTAGCATCTGATTACAAGCCAACACCACATCAGTTGGCCATGGCTGAGTAAACCTTGGCCTATCACAGAGAGCAGAGCATTACCTGTACCTCTGAATAGATTCAGAAGGAAAATTAATTTTTGTGTAATCAAGGAAGTAACAAAATCCAAAAGGAGAATGTGTGGTGATTTCCTTCAGGACATGTATTTTGTCTTACACTTAATGTAACTGAAGCTAAAAACAGTGTCAGCAATTGCAATTTTGTTGTAGTTGTTTGCTTTTCAGATGATTAAAAACACAGCCTCCTATGATGTTGTCACTCACAAAGAATATTCCCTGTAAATAACTGGCTACATTCCAGCTGAAATTCATCTTTGTAGTAATTTCTTATTTCAGTTTTTGGAATAGAATCACTCTGGTAGTCCACTTTGAAAAGCCTATGAAGGCTAACCACAGACTGATAAAAGGAAAAAATACACATCAATGTTAGCATTTCAGAAGCATCCTTTATTCTACAAAGCCTTTCATCCCATTGGTTATCAAACTGAGTCCAAAAGTCTAAGGATAAATAATGTCTGTTTTTCTAGGAGTTTCAGTATATAGGTTTCCTGAATCTGATAGTTTGTTGATCTACATTTTTAAAAAGTCCACCATCTTTTAGTCACAAAATATTGTCAGTTCTTGCAACCTCTGATTGACAAATTAATCTTCTTAATATTGTTTGATATTTATTATATTCCAGAAGATCAGCAAATCTTAACACTGGTTATGCATGTAATGTAGCAAAGTCCTAGCTCGTGCCCCAGACCAGGCACATGTGTTTGATGTATGGGCATCCTCTTATGATCATTTATTTGTTAAGGTAATATAGTCTAACCTTAGTTTTGAAGAGTAATACTGTTGAATATATTCTGAAGACCTTTGAGAGTACTTTGAAGAGGCCAGGATCAGCAGAAACTGCTATCCAGCATATGATCCAAGCTTTCTTGGTACTTTCTCTTTATTTATATATTATTAATATTGCATCTTTTAATTCATCAAAGGCTTTTTCAACTTTAGGGCCCTGGGACATGCTCATATCTTACTGTTTTGGTAGCTATGTGTAGGTATCTTCCTTTTCAATTTTTTTTTCACATTTGCAGATGCTACTTAATAGATGAACAGGTACTGGATAAGAAGAGAAAAGAATGGAAGTGATGAGATCAAGGGTATGGAGCAAAAAAAGAGAGAGCTCTCATGGCTTTGGGATGTGTTTGTACTTCTGTTATTGACTCATCAGGTGAGAAACAGCAAAACTTGTAACTTGTTCTTTGTAGAGTCAGTGGATTCTTGCCAATGTATCTCCTGTGAAATAAGTATCATATTTTTGCTATTGACCTCCAGGAATCGGGGTTAAGACTGTAGTATTGCAGCTTCATTGTGTGATCCGTGCCCAGCTTGCTTAGGACCTAAAAAGTATTTTATTACCCTAGCTAGAAGCTGAATATATAATATGCATTCAAATTCATATTTGTCTGAAAAAAGGTGTGAAATATACTAAAATGGAAGCATTGAGTAAAGGTATTTGCAGTGCCAGAATTCCCAGAAACCAAGCACTGAGAATCTGTTTAGTGCTAAACAGAAAAAAAGGTGTTTAATGAAGCAATGAGACTGACCTCACATCCATGGGTTATGGACATCTTCTGCTTAATGAGCTGGTCCTTGGGCTGAGCTTTCTGTCATGTAGAAGACTGTGGCCAGTTCTCATACTCGAGCCTATGTCAGGATCTGTGTGAGGTTGGCAGGGTCATGGCAGGACTCAGCCACAGCTCAAAGACACACAAAAGCATAAGGCCCTTCCCCTTACAAATTTAAGGCGCTGAGATCAGAATGTGGTGTGAAGTGGGATCGTAACTACAGCAAAAAGTTCCTACTCTAGAAAAGTGCACGAGCAATGAGACACTCAGTGCTCTTACTAATAGAAGCCAGTTTGAACTCCCATCTTTGTGCAGTTTCTACCTGATGGGTCTAGGAGTTTCTCATCTGGGGTGGATCAGCACATCATTTACATCTATAAATATCTCCAACAATGCCAGAACCAGATGCTGCCAAGGTGGTGCTAGAATTATTCTGTAACAAGACACAGGAGTGTCTGCCCACTGCTGAGGCCTCTCCAGGGTGTGTAATTCAGATTGTTAGCATGGTTTTTTCCTCAGTATTCCCCTACTTCCTGGTCTCTGTAGCAGCTGAAGGTAAATCAGACTGTCAGTGCGCCCTTATCCACCTCCAGTTTTAACGGAAGGATTTAGACAGACAGATGGATCTCCATTTCATGCCACTAAATATGATCCAGATAGTGATGCTCTATTGGTGTTAACAGAGCACTGCAGAATCACCATGAGTGGGAGTAAAGGCAGATGATAGTTACTGGGAGAGTCCAGGATGGGTAAAAAAAGGATCAACAGGAAAGGTTCAAGGTAGAGCGTGGACTGAGCAGCTTGATTCGACCCTTAGGCCTAACTGAAATTTCTTTTTACAGATTGCTGGGTAATTTACTGTTCTGTTTTGCTTTTTGTGTGTGATGGCCTTCATGGATGATGTAAATCATGAACATTTTTCTCCTGCATAACTTGTTTTTCATCTGCAGGCTTGATAAATCTCAAGCCTAGTGCTTGGATAGTTACCTTCAGCTCTGGGTGATTTTGAAATCCGGTGTCCTTTGATGAGACACAGGTTGTATCAACTGCTGTTTTACCTGGGCAAAGGTCAGGGAGTTCCACCATTTCAGAAAAACAAGACTATTTAGAAATTAATAAAGTTTTCTGTTCACATCAATTGAAATAACCCAAATGTACAAGCTACAGATGAACGTAGAACTCTACTATAATCAAATAAAAGTTTGGCTAATTCTCTGGCTCTCTTCCCAACAAAACATACATGAAAAGATCAATAAAATTAGTTCCTTTCTTACTTTCTAGAGGAGTTTGGAGTTAGACTTCATATAACATACTACAAAAAAAGAAAAAAAAAGCCCAAACCGAAAGAAGCATGAAAAAAATACCAGACAAAAAAGTTCAAATAGATTCTGCACATCAATTTGTTAATGTAAAAATATATTCCTTCTCAAACAGACCTACAGGTATTAATTGATCAGAAGCATTCATAAAACTCTTCTCAAAGCAATTAATTGGACTAATAATCTATACTTGGACAGCCTGAGTAAAATATGCTAATTGCAAAAACTAGCGAGAGCTCACTCATTACAAGAGTATGGGGTGGCAGATTAAGTGAAATGAATTAATCCTGGCACTCTTTGCTCCTCTGTGAACATGCACGTAAACAAAACTCAAACTGAGCAGAGGACCTGTCTGACTTAAGCAAGTGTATTAGTTATTTGTGAGACATCATGGGGAAAAAATGAACAACAAATCAAATGCATGCTACTGAGGAGTGTGGAACCAAATCTGACTGAGGTATGGATTTTTCCTAGGTTCCTTTTATTCACAGGAAGAGTTCAGCTACAAAAGAGAAAAGTGGACTTTTCAAAAAATTAATAATTTGCTATTTTTTAGTAAACAGTAGGTTTCATGCAGCAAAGGAAAACGCAGAGTGCAAACAATTTAATCTTGTTGCCATGGTCAAATCTCATTTCCATGAATTTATCTGAAAATAAATTCAGTTGGACAAATGTCTGTTAAACTCGTATGAAAAGGGCCTCAATGAAGCAAAAGAGAAGCAAGCTGCAGAGCATAAACAACACCCTTCTAGGGAAATACTTTTGCCTGCACACACAGAAGTGTTAGGCATCACTGATAAGATAGCTGCTTTAAATTCAGTATCCAGATTCTTCTGTATTACACCCAGACAACTCCAGATGTTTAAATAATTTCTTTTTTTTTGTTTGGTAAAGCACAATTGAGAGAAAATATTTTTTATACCATCTTGATTGCAAACAGTTTGTAAAACTAGGTTGTAATACACAAACACTGGGACTGAGCAGGCTTTTTGCTACTAATTTATGTCTGCTTCTTAGTTATGTTTTGGTGCACTTCTCAGTTTCCAGCCCTGATATCAGATCTACTAGGAAGGGGTGAAGGAGGAGAAAAGAGGGAGACCATGCTTTGATCCACTGCCTTCTGAAACATCACAGCTACCTGAAATTCTTACATTTTCTGTGAATTATTTAAAACGTTTTCTCAAAAAAAAAAAAAAAAAGTATTTTGACGTGGAAATGTTGCTGGAGTAGTGCTTCATAGAAAAGGTATCCCAAGGCCCAGTGCTGTATTCTGCAGCCAGTGTGTGGCACCCATGATGTTCTGTGACTAAGGTCTCCAGCCATGGAGCAGCTCAGCTGCTGGTTGTGTGCTAATGTCATCAGGAAATGTGGTCCAAGAGCCTGGCCAGATAAAATAATAATTAAAATATGGAATATAGAATCTTTAGATGTAGATATAAAAATACTATTTTCTTTCCCACAGAACTCCATAATACTCCTATCTTACTTTGAGAAGTTTCATAGTGAAAGGTGATGTTCCTTCCCTGTTGTGGTTAGCTGATTTTTACTACAATGCAGCTTCTAGAAGGGTTGGGGAATTTTTTCCTCTTGGCTTGCTGCCATAGATTGTCCTACCTAAACAAAGCTGCCTCTTGGTTTGTTCAGTATGTTGCTCACATTGGGCTTTGTTTTGTCACTGTAAAACTCAGAACAGAATATGTGAAGTTTGGGATTTTGCTTGGTTTTGATTCATACAGCTTTTAATTAAATATCTTGTTACCTTAATGTATTTTCTGAATTAGGTAAATTGCTGAAATTTCTCTGGTGTTTGAAGACACTGGTAATTGTTATTCAATAAGGAAAATGAGAACAGGTCATGGTGTTCAATACCTCCCTGTCACTGAATAACAAGCTTCTAGAACTTGAACTAAGGGATTTTGTGGTGAAACAAATGTGACTATTTTGGCTTACTGGAAATAATTCTGGATCGAGTTAAGGATTTATGCAGAATGAAAGATGAGAGAATGCTCTCTTCATCAACTTTCTACTTCATTACGCTCTAAGATGTGACCCCAATATCCACAATAGTTAGTTTTGTGGTCTTTCTGTCACATTTCACTAAATTCTGATGGCTTGAGTGGTGGATGGGTGGAAGATGGATCACTTTGTTAAGGCAGATTCATCACATTTTGCATGGCAATTGCTTGGGAGAAAAACCATGCATTTTGAACCATTTTGTGTCACCTCTCCTTTGAAGCTCATTCTTGTATCTTCATAGCCACAAAAGAAAGGAAGCACCTGCCTTTTCATTCTCCTCACACACCTGCTAGGTAAGCAAACCCTGCTTTAGTCATCGATGCGGTCACTTTGCTGTAGTTGCACAGGAATGTGTGGTTCCACTTCAGTAGCAGTTTTACTGCTGCTTTTCCTTTGGGACCAAAGAACCACAGAAAATGGTGGGAACGCAGATTGGAAGTCAGAGGTATTCCAGACCTACTAGCAAACAGCAGCATAATGAAAACTGAAGACCTTGAATGATAATAAAATAACTGAGTTGGTAAAAACTCAACCGATGGAGCTCTCATGTGGAACATATTGTGTCTACAATGTTACAGGTCATTTCCTTTGCCTTTCTCTATAAACATGTTTTTCAAATTGGTT
Organism: Oreocharis arfaki; assembly: GCA_013398015.1. NCBI lineage: Eukaryota > Metazoa > Chordata > Aves > Passeriformes > Paramythiidae > Oreocharis > Oreocharis arfaki. The sequence continues at coordinate 42,797 of VZRR01010171.1, forward strand.
TCAAGTTGGTCCAGCTGCTTCAAGCCCAGTATATTGAAAGCATATTCATATGACAGATATCCAGCAGCTGTTGTTGGAAAATTGACAAATGAAGGGTAGATGTTGCTTGGGAGTATGAACTTGTGTTTCCAGGCAAAACATCTTCCTCAATATTTTGCTCTTCTATGAGTTTTTCATTGCAAAGTCTGGGCCAGTGACACTAAGAGACCTCTTTCTTTCCAGATACAGCTCTAGGAAATGTAGCAAAGAAAGAAGAAACAAAGATCCTGGTGGACACTTGGGTCAAGGCACTGAAGGACAGAGAAAAGCTGTTCTTAATCTCTCTGGAATTGTTCTCTATGTTAAAGAAAATACTGTCATTTGTTAATCCTGGCTCTGATTTATTCCTACCCATAGAAGTATTCTGTATTGAAATCTGGCAATAGTGTATGTGGCAACACACATACCTCTGTGTTCCAGAGGCAATCTAATCCATTTAACTGTGTCCTGCCTCCCATATCTTTGATTCAGACTTTTTTTTTCAACCTCTTTTTTCTCCCTTCAAATACAGTTTAGTTAAAATACAGGAAAGCTACACTTTTCATGACTAAAACAAATATAGTTTTCCTCTGTTTTGATTCTTGTCTAAAACAGTGCATGTTTTTCCTGAGAAGGAGAGAAAAATGCCACAATACACATAACTGGCAACATAACTTGCATATTTTGTATTTAAATCTATCAAGATACATGCTGCTTTAAGTTTATTGCCATTTTGGTCCTAGAAGTTCCACAAGCATTGCTTGTGGCTGTCAAATACCACACATCTTCCTTAGTAAGAGAGAATAAACATACATGTGCTTTGATCTACTTCACTGCTTCAGAGTTTCAAATGCACTCAGAGCTTTTAATGGAATTTCGAAAAACAATTATTGAGAAGAGTAGTTAATAATTTTCTCACTGGTGTTATTTTTCTATAATTGAGAGTTAGGCAGTAAGAGCATTGTGTTTCTCTATTTTTTTCCCACAGTGCAATCCAGAAGGAATTTTGGTTTCTACAATTTTTCTTTTGTAATTCACTCTGCCCTGAGGAACTGCAGTTGGGCAGAAGGCTAAGAGACTGCAAAAATTGAAGCTTATATATGGAAGCAAATATAAACAACCCGACAAGCACAAAGTATTAAAAACCCCATAAAAATCTGCATTTCAAATAGTCTTACGCCACGAGTTCTTAAGCTTGTGGCTAAGGCCACATGGTTAGAAAAGGATCGCCCTGTGTAGTCTGTGTCTGTCTGCTCAGAAATTGTGCTGACCTTCATTCCCTTCATAATTTTCTAGCATTACAGAAGTGGTAGTTTTCCAATTACTTCCGTGGATAAAGTGTTTAAATGTACGTTGTACTTCTTTTAACGAAAGGAAATTGTCTGCTTCCTAGAGACCCCTATTGAGAAGTGCTGACTGAGGCTACACTGCAATACAGCCACAAGGGTACAAATACATGGAGCTCTTTGCAGATCATTACAGGGAGCTGTATGATGTTACAAGCTGATTTTGTTTTTAAGCTGAGTCGATATTATTTCAGGCACTTACTAATTTTTTTCCATTTGAAAATAAAAAAGCATATTCATAAAATAGCTGCTTAAGGATTGTGATCTTTTAGGAAAAATGAATAATTTTGTTATGAAGTAGCCCAGTGCTGACAAAAAAGAATTTATTTTTAGTTTAAAAATAAATATTGAAGTCTTTTTCACAGAAGTGAAACCTTGATAACTTTTACTCTTTTTTTGGTCTTAGCTCTTCTGAAGTCTTGTTCCAATAGCATTGAGAAGTAAACTCTCTTGGACTGTTGTTTTAAACTTTTGTATGGATCCTGAATGGAGAGATTTCTCACTTGTTTGACAGCTAAACCAATTTTTTAAGGCTGAAGGAGAGAAGGGAGTTATATTTTACATGTAGAGTCACGTAACTCATAGATATTGTAATCTAAACCCATGTTTCACTGTATGGTTTGAAGAATTTTTGTACTTTTTTTCAGGTCTCTAGTATCAAGGTTTCTGAAGGGAAAATGATGAATCTTGTAAAACACATGTGTTCACAATACAAATGGTTCATCATAAATACAAGTCACTCATGCCTTTTTCAGCACGTAAAAATAACAGCATAAAGCAGAGGCTCTCCTGCCATCTTTGAACTGCATATCCTGCTATAGTGTTTTGAAGCTGTTTGGTGGGAGAGACTGTAAGCTCTGAAAGGGTCAAAAGCAGTTCAAGGGCATCAATTTTAAATGGCTTCCTGTGAAACAACACCTATGGTGGAGGAATACCATCCCAAGGGAGAAGAAGACAAAAAACATTATGCTGAAATTGTGCTGAAGCTCTGCCAAGGCCTTTTCGAATTCTTCCAAGCTTATCACAGGCTGTATTTGTCTGCTATAAATCAATGTCATCAGTATCATGAACTGCAACCTTAGCACAAGGCCGGTGCTGTTTGTAGTGAACGGCAGGGGAATTGCCTGCTGGTTTGAACTGCAGCAAGAACTGAGGAAGCTGATGTCTAAGAACTGAATTATTCCATCAGCTCATCTTCTGTCTCTGAAGTGTCCCTAAACCCATAGAAAGTTCTTACCAATTAGTTAGTCCATGGCTTTGTCCCAAAGCTGGATAGTCTGTGTCATTCCTGATAGGTATCCAATCTGTTCTCAAAATTTTCCAGTGCTAAGGTGCCAAAATTTCTCCTTATCTGTGTTGCAAAAAGAAGTGGTTATATTTGGAAAAAGCTGATTATGAATGGATTAAACTAGTTGAACCTTGAAATGTGGAACCCAAGTCTGGTTTCTCATCTAGTGAGCCAAGAAGAAAATAGTGAAGGACGGTAGCTGCAAGTTCAGGCTGCCAATACCCCATTTGACATTCCTCCTCTAAGGCGTTTTATCACTAGGCCGAACCTGTCTGCATTGCCTATTACCTCCCTCTTAGTGCTTGTTAGGTGGACTGCCTAGGTTTGGGAAAAACCTTTAAATCACCTTAACTGTTCAACAAAATTCAACAGGTGAGACTGAGTCTCAAAAAGCAGAGATACTAAAATGAGGCTGAAATTATTTTGACAATCCTAACCAGTCATTATGGATTCTGAAGTGGGATTTATGGAGAATGCAATGCTAGCATTGGGTAAGCTTGACTGGAAATCTTTTACATCCTTGTCTCTGCTACAGCCCCCTCTCAGACCCAGAGACCACTGCCAGAGTCACCTCAAACCTCTTGGTGCTCTTCTTTTGAGCTTGGTGAGCGACACCTGGGTGGGACACAGCATGGGATGGCCAAGCAGGGCCATGGAGACAGAGCTGGGCTGGGACAGGACCAGAGCTTGGTGTCCATGAGCATCACTGGGGCTGGGACACACAGCCCAGGCTGGGCTGCAATAGGTTGTTGGGCCAGGGCAGGGTGGGGAGCCCCCAGGTGTTGCTCGTCAGGCTCATGAAGTGTCCTCAGAGGCTGGGGTGGGTCCCAGAGGAGTACGGCAGCAGGACGTGTGTGCCCTGCTGTGGGCCCTGCCAGGAGCTGGGCGGGAAGGGCAGCACCAGGAACACTCTCTCAAGTGAGAGGGCACCCCTGTTTGGGCTGGGGTCTCTGTGAGCTCTGTGCTGGATGGGGAGCAAAGTCTTTGTGCTGCGAAAGTGAGAGACGGGTGAAAACACTTCCCCTTCAGCAGGACCAAGACCACAGCCTCACTAGCCACGGATGCCTCACAGCGAGAGGACAGTGCTCTTCTCTGGGGTAATCTGATGGTTGAGTGGGCTTTGACACGACAGAATCACGATGAGCTCCCTGTGCTTGTGGCAGCTGACAAATGAAGTGAGCAGACAGCCATACTTCGTGTTTCGCTGGTTGGTGTCCTGGTGAAAGGCAACCATGAGCTCTGTGAGCTGCATGCCAGAAGGGAATGTGGGTGCTGCCAGCCGGGAAGTTACGCCGTGGTCGGGTTTGTCTGTGCATCTGTAAGGATTTGTAGGGCACTTGTTGGGCCAGGAAAGCACGGATGTGGCCAAATCCTGATCTCAATTGCACGTGCACAGCTCCCAAGGCAGCAAGGCTGCATCCTGGCTCAGCACTTGGCCTAATGAGGGCTTGCATGATTGCAAATAATGTGCATGGCACACTGGAGAGTGAGAAAACAACTGTTCCCTGTGTTGCTGTGCTCTGCTCTGCAGCATCTGTTTTGCTTCATCATTTTTTAAAAGAAAGCCACAAATATTTTTCACTAGGGAGTTGATAAATAACAGTGCTTACATTTTAAAAAAAGTTTTAGTGGGGATAAAAGTAAATCTTCTAGTGTATACAATCCTTATGCTTTGCTTTGAGTATTAATTCACAGATTGTCTCTTATTATGTTGTTCCTAGCTCAGTAAATCCTATGGGGTTTTCTCCCTCAGGAAATCACATGGGGCGATGTCTCAGTGTGATTTATTTTTATTTGTATGTCTAAGTTTGCACAGAATTGTCTTTCACAGCATTGTTTTAAAATGAAGATTTGTCTGCCTTGGAAAATTTGGCAAACTGGGGAGTATTTAATAATTTGTCAATGAAACTTTAAATGAAATTTGTTGCAACTTTGTGGATACACATGATGAGTGTGATGTAGTAAACTAAGTAGCTGTTTTAAAGGGATGTGGCCAAAAGATTATGTTACATTTTTTTCATTCTTAAACAGCTTTCTGAGAGGAAATGTGCTTTAGCAAATGGCAGATTGCATGTATGAACAGAAGCAGGGCTAGCCTTAAGTCTAGTTTTAGCATTTCTCGAATGCTTTGTTGTTTTCCTTGTCTTCATAACATTTAATTTTCAAGATTAGACATAGCGTGGAGGTCGACAACAAAGCGGGGGAGACAGTGTACATGTGTGAAATGGAAGAGAGAAGTTTGAGCTCTCTGATATGGAGGGGCTCTCTCCCTGTCACCTCTGTGCTCTCACTTGGTAAAGCAGAACAGAAAAACCCCGCTACTCCTAGAAGCTGATGGCGTAAGGACAGGAAAGTGTTCACCTCTTCTGGAGAGAGGAAGTGGCCTGTAGTAATTACGTGTTTGATAGATGCATCTCCTTGCTTGGTTGGGATGGGGACTGCTGTATTTTTACCTTTCTTGATGGTTTCAAGTTGATGGTGAGCTCTGCAGTGGTGTTTGGAGTGAGCTGTTGCGCGTCTAAAGTTCTGAGCATTTTTTTGAAGTTACAGGGTTAGGATTGGACCTTCCAAGTTTATTGAAATAATGTGATTAAATCAAAGACAAGATTCAAATAACATTAAAGAATAACAAGACAGAGAACCTTGTTTGGGAAACAAAACAAAATTGAAAGGGCTATACCTAAATAAAGAGAAGAGTATGTGGAATGGAGAAAAACAGACCCTGAGATCTGTGCTTTTTCTGAATGAGAAAACAATTGTAATAAATGCACCCCCTACATGCACAACTCCTGCCCCCAAACCAAACAAACATGCAAAAATCCACAGAGCACACAGACACACACATTCCCTTCCTACCATTTCACTGACAATTTCTCAGTATTGCTGTTCTGTACTAGCACTTAAGGCAGTACTGCAATTTAGTTGCTGCAGGGGTATTTCCTGATTTTTGAATAGGTGACTGGAAAAGAATGTCATCATGGTTCTGAATGTGGTCTCTGCTATGAAGAATTGTAGAAGTTCTCTGTTCTATTCAAGTCTTGTTGTATGAACTTGAAAATAAAAAGCATTTTACATTTCATGACAGGGTAGAAGTAATTTTTACCTACAAAGAGAAAGGTCTATCATGATAGAAATATTGTGAAAGTGCCAGTGTGACTTTGTGTAGATATGACTTTATTACAATACTTATTTTTCTTTTTATAACATACATCTTGCTGACAATAATTCTGCCTGAATTTGTTAAAATTGTTTAACAGCAATTGATCTCCAATAATTCCTTCACTATATTTGAGTGTATATTTTCTGTTGTTGTACAGCATGATCTAAGTACCAGGTACTGAAGTGCATATTGCTACCTTAAAAAGTGCTTGGGTGACAAGAATGAGTTACAATTATAAATTTGTCTGTAAATCTTCTATTCAATAGTGGGAGCTTCAGCAAAATGCTGGCACTGGACAATTAGCTGGTGCTAATCTAAGTATTCAGCTTTGGATAGTCTAAAGAAGATTTGATGTTTTGTTTCCTGAAATAAACGAAAGCAGCTTCTGAACTGTCAGAAAACAACAGTAGTTCTTACGGGCTAATTACAGATCTTTGTCATGGGGTTTTTGTTGTTTCATGAATTCTGCTTCAATAGGGGAAAAATATTCTAGAGTGCCAATAAAGGTTTTTTTGCTGCTATGGTTTCCTCCTGCTCTCCTCCTCTCAATTTATGACTTTATTTGACCATCTCTGTTATTAAGTGCCAGTTTACGTGGTTTTAATGCATGGTTTAAATTACCTCAAACTCTCTGGTAGTGAGGCAGAATCACATCAGGTTAATATCCTGATTAGTATATGCTGCAAAGAAGTGCTTGATACTGCACAAACCAAACAACATGGCTAGGAAGCTGCCTCACAGCAAAAGGAAATAGTGTTTAATTTTTTAGTGCTTTCTAGATTGAGTTGGCTGTGTTTAAAACAACCTTTACAGGCAGATAGATAAAATGCTTGGCTCCCTCATTTTGCCTTGATCTGTACAGTATCCACCCACTCAGATGATGGCACAATGTATGTTATATTTTCACATCTGTCTTAAAGGAGATAAAATGATTTTTAAGATGCTATTTTTTCTCCATTTCTAAAGTGAACAGTAGCACGTGGTATGTTTCAGAATCTAATGTTGTCTCTTCATCGAAGCCCATAACTAAATTCCAGCTGTCAGTGTGAACAGGATTCAGTGTTTTGTGCTTATTTGACAAATTTCTTTTCCACGTCACGGTGCCACTCTGCATATTCTTAAATTTCTTCAATGTTTTACACTACAGGTGATTGCCTAGTTTTATCTTTTTTCCATAATCTTAAAAATGCAAAGTCTCGTTTACCAGACTACCAATTATAATCTTGTTCCTAGTGCAACACCATTTTAGATGGGAATAAAACAGATTTTGGCACTGCCCAACAGAAATTTTAAAAGGGACATTTAGACTGCAGATAGGAACAGCTGTGACAGGTTTATGGCAAGTTTTTACAGACCTGCTTTGACTTCTCTAAATCAAAGTCAATGCTTGCTATTACAAGGTGCAAATTGAAGGTTGAAATGTAGAATATCAAGGGGTTTAAAGTATACTTAAATGCATGTTTGCAACTTCAATTCCTGTAATTCCTGAAGATTTATATTTTTACAAGAGCCTGAAGTAATACTGAGCCTTCAGGCAGCTCCTGCCTTTTGGAGATGCTCTTAGTTTGAAATCGTATCATTTTCAATGTAACGAAATTTATAGTGGGTAATGCAGCTCTAGGAACCACAGCTGCATTGACCTGTCTTCCAATATTTATTGTTCAGTGTATATTTTAATTTTTACCCTCTGTTTAAAAGAATATTTTATGTCCTGTTACTGAGAGGGCCTCTGAAGGAGAAAGAAATACTGGAATGACTGCCAGCAAAATCCTGTCAAAAGCACAGTCAGCAGTTTACTGAATGAAATACTGTCTAAATTGGGATTCAAAGCTTGTGCAAAAGAATGTTTGTTTGTTTTCAAATTTGTTAGAGACCTCCTGAGAGCTGCTCTGTGCTTCTGGGAAATCAAACATTTCCCAAATTTAAAACATATAGGGAAGGTCTTAGATTCCTTTGTTTTCTGTGAAAACACACATTTAAAAACAATGTGGGATTAACACAATGTGTGTTGGAGCAAATTGTTAGTATTGCCCATGTGTTTTTCTCCATGGTTATAGTGAACTTAACCCCCAGAGTGTTTCATACATAGCTGTTAGGAGAAAAACATAGAGCGGAAAGCCCAAAATTTAAGTGTAGACATGATGAACAAAATGCAAGGCTTTGCCAAACAAAAACAAGCCCTAGTGTTCGTTCTAGTCCATGCTTCCAGCATGCTGGTGTGCAGTAGAGGCATGTGTATGGTATGTGCTGCCTGGCAGTCAGTTATCAGGTCATGTTATCAGTAAGTGAAATACTGTAGGTATTGCATAGTAGGTGAAATTCAGGGATATCTCTACCCTCAGTAATTTTTGTTCAAGATATCGTTGCCTCCATGGCTGTGTGGGGCCAGGGAAGTAAATTTCATTTTGCAATAAGTGAAACTGGATTCCATTGCTGTGCTCTGAGCACACCAATGTTCTGTGCAGGTTTGAATGCCAGGGGTGACGATCTCCTCGTAGCTGGAAGTTCTGGAGCTTTGCAGTGTTGATCAGCTTCTCCTGTGACATAACCAGATCATCAATCAAACGACATGTCAGGAGAGATAAAGGCATGTTCTGTCATGCAATAACCTTGTCAAAATAATTGAACTAACTTGGCAGAAAATTTAGCCTTTAAACAGCTCCAAGATAAGCAGTGAAGTGTAAGGAAAATTTTTTCTTGCATGAAAAGTTTGCAGTTGACTTTTGGGCTAGAGTTGGGATCAAAATTGGAATATGCCTTTAGTTTTTTGGGGTTTTTTTTCTTTTTTTTAAAATGTACTGTGTACTTTTCTAGTGTCTTGACAATTTTGTGATTCAGTTCCACATTTAAATCGAATGCATATTTCTGGGTCACAGTACTGAATGTTGACATTTTGGTACAGATCTGTCAAGCTCTTAAAACATATTTGATGTGCACATTAGTGGTGAATCCCTCATGAAAACAATTGTGGGAGCACACCCCTTGGTAGAACATTATCTAGGCTTGAGCAGTAAGTACAGTGTATTTTTTCCAGTAAATGTTTCATGTCTTCTTTAATTAATAGGATATTGAATCACAAACTTTGTGGATCCAAAAAAAATTATGAGCAACTTTAGAATTTCTGGGGTATAAGCTGTATAGATAATGTACATTTTTTAGAATCAAGTGCTCGTGTCGGACTCCGTACATGATTCTGCTCCATGTTGCTGAGTTAAAGATAAAACCACAGTTATTTAGAGGGTTAATGAGGAACAAAATTTGGGAGAAACAGTCTAAACATATGTTGTGAAGAATAATTTAAACTGACACTTCCTTAGGTTATTTTGTATTGTTTTAATATTTTCAGTATTTCAAAATACAACCAGTCTGATGTAGATGGTTCTGTGAAAAAGGTTACTGGTTTTGCAGTCATGTTAGACAGAAAGCTGTTGAAAAAGTAGTATTTTCTTTTTAAACAGAACAGTTCATATCTGCTGGCTACTCTCATGTAAAAATTACAAATGACAGTATAGAGACACATCAAATAAAAAATACCAGAAATAATTTTTTTCAGAATTTAACATGTAGAAATGGCACTGTATGGTACAGTCTAGTATACAGAGTATGCCTTTTGCTGCTTCTCTCCATTTGTATCTAGAATAATCCTATCACAAAACAGGTTCAATATTAACAATTCTCTGGTAGGTGACATTACATCTCATGTGCACTTATTTATGTCCTGTCTTTGAAAAGTATCCTGCAAATCATACACATGGCCTCACTTTATAGGTGCTGCTATACAGAAAGGGCTTTGGGTCTCATGCTTCTCATTCTTGGAGATCATTTCACAGTTCAAAACACGACCCTTATAAAAGCTTAAAAATTACTTAAATGAATATAAACTTATTAAAACAAATTTATTTTAGATCCTTTAGTGTTCCATAGGTGGTTTAAAAATTAAATATGCATAGCAATACTGTGATACATATTTTCACAAAATTAATTTATTCCTGCTTTGTTTTCTGGTTTAGTTGTTTTGATGGTTTTTAGGTTTTTTGTGTACTTGTGTATGATGTGATAAACTAAGCATGAGGAGAATTCAGGCTAAACTAAGCAGGAGAAAGATTCAGGCTAGGTATGCAAAGCTCATCTAAGCCCATAGGCAGTACGTTCTCCTTTTCCTGGGCGTATAATTATCTGATGAATTTCAAGTGCATAATTCAATTTTTTTTTTCTGAAAGAAAAGTCAATAGTAGCAAAGTGGCTGCTACTATTTTTTTTTCCAGTATGTGACACTGTAAGACACAGTATGAAGTGGGGTTTACTAGAGATATGCAAGATTAAATTATATTTTATTTTTATACAAACTGGAAATGGCAAAATCCATTCTACCATTCTTTTCAGGGTCAACCCCTTCTCCTCTCCCCAGTCCCCTCCTATTATGCTGGAACCTGATGGTGTTTCCACTGAAGCCACAGTATGATGTGGCACTGCTTATATTCTGAGTGGATAAGTTTGCATTGAATCCTCAGCTACAGGCAGCCTGAGTCTGGCTTTTTAAGGCCGTTATTCATAACGTAATATGATCCTGTATTTAACACAATATTCTACATAAGGCTGTCCCTAAAATTAAATTTAGTTTCTAAAAGGTTAAACCTAAATTTGGCTTCAAACTCCAACCTGTGTATAGGAAAATTAGTGATTTGCTAAGTCTCCACTCCAAGTAAATTTTATTAGCTTAGCTTATTCTGGGATACAGAAATGAATTACTGAACTGCTGCTCTACATGTGATTTTGGAGTTAGCTGGGTATCCTCTCTACTATGAATTGCAGACACAACCTGTTCATCTCAAAGGTTTAAGGGAGAGCTGGGTTAGGATATGGGTTAAAAGGAATGAGGAACAGTGGTACAAAATGTTGCAGCATTACATAGAAATACTTTAAGGATGATATTGCCTAATATATATCTATATCTGTACATAGCTGTAGTTATACTGGTAACAGTGTAGTACTTACAACAACACAGAAACAGAGCTCTTTGCTTTGGGTGCTTAACACAGCAGTGGAGAGGACTTTCACAAAGACATTTATTGATGACCTGTGTGTTTTTAGTAACACTTCAGACAATAAAAGTTGTTATATAATTGAGGTAAACTTCTACAATATATAACTATCTCTATTGAAATAGAAAACATTTAACATCCCCACTTCACAAATGGCAACTGCACAAAAATATTGAAAAGAAAATAATACCTAGTTTTTATTACCTAACTTGCCAAGTACAAAGCTGCAGGCCATGGCACCAGTCCACTGAAAAGATCACTCAGTTCTGTCCTCAGACATGATCAGATCTGTCCCTATCCCTATCCCTCGAGTGTCCTGTCACATCTGCAGAGCTCTCTGCTGACAATGAGTTTGACGGCTGGGCTGTAACATTGAGGATTTGTTAGTTCAGCCTTGGCTGGGAGGTCGCTGTTGAGGTGCACTCAATGATTGATAGAACAGCCCTCACTTTGCACAAGCTGCTGGGATGAGGGTCTGCCCAAGCCTATAAAGCAGTGCAGAAGAGCAGGGCTGGAGATCCTGACCTTGTGAGTGGTGCAGGAATGGTTTGACACATTCCAAACTGAGCAGGATGTTATTAAGAAACTTAGAGTCTCTCAAAACTTTGTGGAAGATTTTACTAAGCTGAAAGATTTATTCTTTTTGTGTATGTGGTTTTTTTTTCCCCAGTCTGTTGCAAAACTGAAAATAAATATTTACATTTAACACTTAATATTTCCAAATTCAGCAAGTCCCTGTTTTAGGCCTTTTCCCACCCTCTCCCAAGTATTTGTTTCTCCTTTCAGTGGCAAATATCTCCCAGGAATATCTGCATTTTAGTATACTTAAAAAGGAGATCAGATTTATCAAAATAAACCTTTGCTGAAGCTATATAAGCAAAACTAAACCAAACCTGGAAAACTTACTATATTCTCTGCTGCTGTCATAGTTTCAAGTAGACAATGGAAACTATCACCTAAATAGTAATGCTGGTAAAGTAAAAGACTTTTCATCTTGTGCTTACCCTGCAACCTCTTGATTAACAATGTAAACACAAGGAAATTGTTAGGCCAAGAAGCCAGATTAATCCCCACTGATTCTGTAATGGTTTTGTTGGAATCTGGGCTAACCAGTGTGGATTATAAAGTATGGTTTAGGATGGCCATACAGTGGGGAACCAAGTAGAGACTAGAGCACAAAACATGAGTCATATAAAGTACCATTGCGCAATAAATAGAAATAAATATTATGCATGTGTCAAATGTGTGATTTCATAATTATTCAGCAGAAAAAAGTTGTTAATTCAAATAAATAGAATTGTGGTGGAACGGGAGTTGTGATGCCTGTGTTTAGGGTTATATGCTGTTCCCATTAGTGCTGACTTGGGTTTCACAGGAGAACACAACAGGAGAACACAAAGATAGACTTAGACTTTGGAGTATTTTACTTTGGTCATCCCAGGAATGAAAAGCACTGAGGGTACTCCTTTTAGAAATAACTTTATACTACTGCATATGAATTAACTTTGTGTTCTTTGAGGGAGTTTGTTCTTGAACATCTACAACCAGTTCTATTTCAGTATTAAGAGGGCTCAACCCAAAGTTCCTGAAAGATAGCAAAGTCATACAGAGTCAAATCATACTCTCTCCTTTGTTGGCACTGGGTAGATCCTTGCACCAAAGAATATTCTGGCCATCTCCTACCTGCCCCTCAGTAGGGACTACATGGCTAAGGGTCCCCAGCAAAGGCCAGACTGTCCTCTCTGTCTCACCCGTGCTCTGCCTGCCCCATGCACAGCTCTCCAGCCCGTAGGTGGGCAGGGGAGTGTAAGGCTCAGCAATAACCTTTCTCAGCACCTGCCTTGGTTGCAGACACATGGTGGAAGTGGTGTGGGTGTCTGTCCTGTGGGCTCTTCCCTTAGCTGTCAGTTCGGGGTGTTGTGAAACTGCAGGATTTGGTTGTACACAGTAACTCTGTGCTCCAAAAGTTTGCTTTCTGCTGTTACCCAGTTAGAGTTGCAGGAGAGTTTTATCTCTAGATTCTTTTCAGTATCTACTGATTTGCTGTGGTTTTGTTTTTTTTTCTTTTAAGGAGCTAGTATATTTGGCAGCTGCTGATTGTTTTCCTACTCCTTAGCAGAACAAAAATTTCCCAGCATTATTTAACAGCAGCTTTGCCTTCCACTTTCTTTGCCTACGGATTCAAGGTCAGTGCTGCCCTCAGAGCACACCAGCTGCAATCCATTCCTACCTTTCCTTCAGTAACACAGCTGAATGTGTGTGCTCCTGCTTTTTCACATGGCACAGGTAGGCGCAGGTGGCACCAGTAGCCTAGGACACACAGCCTCTTAAAAATGCAGGATCTGGCACCAAATGATCCATATCAGCAACCAATGGCTTTGATTTTCATGTCTTCTCTTTGAGACAGCTTTTGTAGGAATGCAATCGATGGTTTGCGATTCAGCTCCCTGTTGGGGTCATTGGGGATGCTGGATTTCAGTGACCAAAGGGATGAGCAGGTGATGGGGAAATGCTTGCTTGGACCCTGTCAAGGAAGTTAATGGGCTCCCAGATGAACAAGTTTGTATTTTATTTGTATAGGAGTTTTGCCACAGGTGAGGATCTTCAGATCCATCAGGTGGCAGGGAGGTGTTGCTGTTTCTTCCTGTAGCAACTTTTGAGATGTAAGCAAATTTGTGGCTGCATCCAGCAGGTGGCAAGCACAGCACACTGAATTACGGCTGGACAGAGATGCCTCTGCCAGGGGAAGCTCCCGGTGCTGCTCAGCATGTGCATGTGTGTCCATGAACTGAATATACAGATAAATGGCAATCTCTGCTGGTCTTTTGTCAGTTTACAGAGTGCTGGGGCACCGGTCCTGTTCTTGGTGCTATTGATAATGCATGGGGTTATTGCCATATTCAATTTAAGCAAATGGCTGTCTCACATGTAAGGATATAAGCTAAATATATAGTATTCAGTATAATAATTTAAATATGTCTTTAAATGACATAGCTAAATGACATTCAGGCTTCAAATGTCAAGACACTAGCTTGCACTTAAATTAACTTAAAGTTTTAATGAAGGAGCTTTTTTTTTAACATACAGCTTTAGAAATTGTGACTCCTCACAGTGCCTTGTGACATATATGTGTAGACACATTGTTCACATTTTGCAGCTGGAAGAACAAGGGCAAAACTGAAAAAAATTTTCTTCAAGTAAGTGAATGAAAGAGTAGGAAGATTCCTAGACCTGGCTGTAGTTCCATTTTTTTCCTTAAAAAGTATTAAACTACAGAAATAACTTTTTTGTTGTGTTTTGATTTTGATCATCAGAAGATCTGGACAATCCAACCACTCACTACTTGAGACAAAGCCACATTAGACATAAAATTTTGAAGATTATAGATACTGCAAATTCTCGAGGGTCGTGTACTTGTCTACATGATATATGTAGAGTTTTGGATTTTTTCTTAAGTTTTGTAATGTCAACAAGTATTTATGAACTCATTTATCTTTGAGGACAATAAATGGGTATGAATCAAGAATAAATATTACCTGAAGCTCATTATTTGAGGAAAAAAGGACACATATGAGGATACAATTAGTGGAAACCTCCTACAGTGCTTATCATCTTTCCCCTTCATTTGTATTGAGAGTTTGAGCAGACTTTAGTTCTGATTTATGCTAGTATAAATCCGAATTTGTTTCACAAAAATAAAAAAAAATGTTCTGCAGGGATCAAATACCCTGGGCATAGTTTTATATAAATGGAGAGAAATTCCGTAAAAACTAAGAATAAAGTTTCATCTTGGAGGTTTTGCGATGGGACTAAAAGTATTATTAGTTAAACTGATACATGAGCATTGTCACAATCTTGCTTATCAGTATATGAGTTTATTAAATGTGCAGGAATTTGAAGAACTAAGTAGATTTGATTGGTTGGTAACTTCTCTCACTGAGTGCCCTGGTTATAATAAAAAATAGTTTGAAGTTTTCTGATCACCTCTTTCCCAGAACTCATGTTTTCAAATACAGAATTTTACTTGTAGCCACACAGATTATGGAGTCAACTCCCTCCGTATGTAAAGTTCTTCAGACTCAGGGTAGCTTATCATGAGTAAACTGAGTGAACCCCATTTTTGCGTTCACATATATAGCTATTTTTTAAAACTACTATAAAAATACCCACTGGGATATAAATGTACATATCTGAAGCAATGTTTGAAATGTATGAGTAGGAATATAAATCTAAAAATATATTTATTCTATATTTAATAAATAAATCTGCATTTTATTGCATATATTATTATGAAAAAGTTGCCATTAAAAAAAAAGTAGCATAAATCAGAATAAGACCAATTTTAAGGACCTTAAATTTCCACTTGAGTTTAAAATTTGGCCTCTATATATGGCATATATTTGAAAATATATTAAAAATATGATTATAGGACATTTCTGTAATTAAGAAAAACACCAACAAAACAAGCAACAAAGCTCCACTCCTTCAGCAGAATAGCTCACATGTATGCAAATCAGGTTCTTCGTATTCCATGTACTTTATACAAGCTTTTCCTTTAAAAACACCTGTGAACTTAAGTGAGGAGTTTGCCCTCCCCTTCTTTCATAGCTCCAAGCAAACGGCAGGATGCTGGCAGGAACTCTGACACGCCTGTCCAACTCTTACGCTGCTTTCAGTAAAGAAAAACAAAATGGAAACCAAGCAGTCCTCTCTACAATGTGAGGTGAAAGGCCGCCGCTGACTCTTTACAGTGTGATTTCTCTGAGATGATCCAGTGTTGCTGTAATGAGCTGTGATGTTCAGGACTGCAGATGAATCTTGTTGTTCTTGCTGCTTCACACACAAGGTTGTTCAAAAGAACTTTGCAAAATGCCTCAATCGGTGTCGAAAGGCCCAGCAGTCTTTTTAGTGTGCAAGCGGATATTTTCTGGTGGCCGATAGGACAGGGAGCTCATTTTGGTTGTTAGGCTTGGATGTGTGCTGACATTCGGAGGGATGTATTTTATTAGCTGAAGGAAGTATTTTTTAAAGTTTTTTCCAAAGAAAACATAAAAAAAGGGATTCAGACAGTTGTTAAAGTAAGCGATACAAATGGTGAAGGGCATAGCTGTATCCACAATATCGGTGATTTTGCAATCTGTTATTACGTGTAATTGAATCAACACATCCAGAAAAGTGAACACTTGGTGAGGAATCCAGGAAAAGAAGAAGAAAAATACTATTGCCACAATCATCTTAAAAATATCATCATTTCTAGTCTTATTTTTTTGAATTTGATACGCCTTCTTCAGAGTCTTCCAAATTAAGGTGTAGCTTGTCAATATGATCAGAAAAGGAATTAAAAAGCCCAGCAAATTTTTGGATAAACCTAATCCGACCCGGAGCGTCGTGTTGTTGCTTTCATAGCGGAACCCACAGACCGTCATGTTCAAGTTCTCAGCGAAGAATATGTTGCGGTGAATGATGACGGGCAAGCTGGCCACGCCGGCGAGCAGCCAGATGGCGATGCAGGTCACTCGGGCCACAAACATGGTGCGGCGGATGCGCGACTGCACCGGGTGCACGATGGCCAGGTAGCGGTCGATGCTCAGGCAGGTGAGCAGGAACACGCTGGCGTAGAGGTTGAAACTTATCCCCGCCGATGCCAGCTTGCACAAACAGTTGCCGAAAGGCCACTGGTACTCCATGGCTGTGTAGGCTGCCCAGAGGGGCAGAGTTATCAGAAAACACAAGTCAGCCAGTGCCAGGTTGAGAAGAAAGATGCTGGCTACTGTTTTTAGTTTCATGTAGCAGTAAATGACAATAACGACCAGGCTGTTCCCAAATATGCCGATGATAAAGATGATGCTGTAAACGGTTGGAACCATAATGTAGATGTAGCTGTGCCTTCCTGAAACGGGACAGTCCACGTGGATTCGTTTAACATTTTCTTCAGAAGAGTAATTTGGAATCATCTTGAACTCTTCAGCTATACCTTAGTTTCAGGGAGAAAATATGAAGCTCACACCTAGGAGGGGAAAAGAGGAAGAAAAAAGTATTTGTGATAGGAATTTAATTTTTAAAAATTCTTAACTAAATGTCGAGTTTTTTTCAAGGCTAACACAATGTGTCAATGTCTTTGAATTTTAAAATAAGCCATCTTCAAATGTTTTATCAATCAATTCCTATTTTAATACACACTTTGCAGAACAAAATAGAGGTAAAAATGTTAGGAGTTGGCTGAACATTTTTAGATCCTTTTAACATAAATGAAAGCTAAAAAGCCTCTTTCAATTAACAAAGTTCAAATTTAAAATAAAACTGTTTAGTGAACACATGGCAAAAATAATAAGAGAGACTGAAAATAGCAGATAACTATAAATTCAGGGGAGTCTTTAAATTATTTTCTTTCCACAAATAGGTGACATATCTAATGAGCTGTTATTCAGATATCTCAGAAACTAAACTGAATACTAATTAATTATGTAAATACAAACTGCAATGAATTAAGAAAGTAAGTGACTTTAGATTAGGTGCTCATTTGTATCTCTGAGATGAATCACTAGAAATTTTTATCTATACATTGAGCTTAATTCTTTGAGATAATTTTTACATCACAGAGAAAGATGAAAACACACAACCTAGTATTCTGTTGTACCAAAATAACCTTAAATATTCAGAGGTTGCTTAGCTCCCCATCTGGCTCGGAACTATGGTATTTAGCTACTAGTGAGGGAAAAAGAATCCCTGAAAATCCAGACATGTCCTGATCTGTTGCACATTAATAACTGCACGAAGAGTTTAAGAATGGTGCAAGGGGGACCATATTGCTTGTTCCATTGCTGACAAAATTTATGTATCCAAGAG
Source organism: Oreocharis arfaki (assembly GCA_013398015.1). Classification (NCBI taxonomy): domain Eukaryota; kingdom Metazoa; phylum Chordata; class Aves; order Passeriformes; family Paramythiidae; genus Oreocharis; species Oreocharis arfaki. The sequence goes on from VZRR01010171.1 coordinate 60,497, forward strand.
CTGAAGTTGTATTTTTGGACCTTAGTAAGTGCACAGCAAGGATATGAAATCTCCTTTTACAGGGCACGTGTTTGGTTTGCCAGGGACTGTGCCTTCTACAAGAATCATTTCCTTATTAATGGCTGATGACTTTAGAAAGCAGGTAATACAGATACTAGTTACTCTCCAGAGTCTACAAACAGATAGTTTTCCCTGAAAAAGAACGGATATTTAAAAAAAATTAAAATTGATAGTTACTATTGAAGGGTAGTGTTTATTGCTGTTTGGAGGATCCTGACACCTGTAAGCCAAACTCAACTTGTGCTGCTTAAAACAAAGACTAACTGAAACACTTTGGCTTCAAAAACAAAACAAAGCAAACCCCAAACAGTGAAGAAACCCTTTGTAAATGTAAGACCCACCCAATTCGCCGGGCAGTACAGATGCATTCAGAAAGCAGAGATGCCCATCACTACAGACACACCAGCTGTGTTGTTACAGACGTGGCTGCTGGTTATCTGAGTGCTTCAGCACTGATGTTCCTGTTGTAAGGGCGGAATGCCACTGAGTGCAGTGTTTGACTTGCTTTGGTTGGAAGATAAATCTTATCACAAATGGATTGTGTTTTTAATAGGGAAGTGACGCACAGATTTGTTTCAGCAAAGCCCATGCAGGAGCCAGGAACTGAACCCAGAATATGGGCTGCAAGCAGCATCTTGTGAGCAAGGTCATCTTTTGGCTCTTAGTGTTTTGAAGATTTGCTATTTCTCTATCTATTTCTCTAGCACATGTTTGCATTAATAACCTGATTCATTTCTACAAAGCTAGTAGGGTCATTTCAAGATTTAGGTTCTTGATAATTCTATGAAGTCTAGAATATCTAGTAAAATGCAACTAAAAAACCCTTTGTAAAGACATGCCGTGCAACACTTCCCAGTCTCTTCAATTCATTCTTTGAATTGTTGCTTCAGTTCATATAGATGTCTCAAAATGACAGCAGCTATTTTTGCCATGATTAAGAAATTAAGAAGTCAAGCAATAGAGCTAACACAAAGAAAGGTTCACCATTCTGATCACATGTGGCACTCTAGTACATCCTGAGCACAACTTGGCTTTCAAACTGTGCCAAATCTCAAACACAAGGTGTTTGGCTCTGTGGAAGGTCAGCCTATCCCTGGGACAGGGAAACCACAATAAAAAGATTTCAAGATAAGTCCTCTTATCTCATCCCTTGGTTATGAAAGTAACTTTGACAGTAACTGATATGTTCTGCAACATCAAGGTCTGGCAATATTTACCCTGTCCCAGCTATGTCCTGGTGCTGTCTGGTCACTTAAAATGTTTGCTCCCTTATATACCCACTAAAATTACAACCCTGAACTTTGCAGTAAGCAACCGTAGTGAAGCTTCTGCTCAGGAGATCACCTGGGCAAGTTTGACGGGCGGTAACAAAGATCAGGCCCAGTTAAGGCTGGGCAAGGCCTTTCTCAGCGACAAGATTAACCAGTCCCTGGTACTATTTTGCTCTGTGTGTACTGAGTGGCAGAGTCAGTGTCTAAGGCAAATGCAGATGAGGGTGAATATTTCCTGCTTGATGGAGTTGATTCTGTGCCGTGGTAGATGCCAAGGCAATTTTCTCATGGCCTCTTCACACACCCCTTCAATGTAGCATGTTGAGTTGTTTTGCTTCCAATTTCCCTTTTCTACCCACATGGTGGCCTGTACTGTTTCATGTTAGTAGTAGCTGTAGTTGATAGTAATTAATAGCATATGTTCTTTCAAGAAAGAGTAACAGTGATTCTATTACGTTTTTAGAAATGTATTAAAATAAAGCTTCAGTATTGGAGAAAGTAATTTGTTTGGGAAGGCATAGGCCCATGGCAGCACCGAATAGTGAGAGAGGGCCACCATGGCAATGTGAATTCCTTACAAGCCATGATTTCTTTTCCATACCACCATCATTTTTTCCTATTATTCTCACTTGCCACAGTTCATCTGTTTGTCCCAGGATCATGGCTGTACATGTTTATGCAAAGTAGACACTTCTACGTAGGATGAACTGCAGATTCTTTTAAAATGTTACAGAAATAGATGGCTGGTACAGCTCTATGCTGACAGAATTCAACAAAACAGGTTAAACCACTGTCCAGTCAAATGCACATACTGAAGTTGTGCACATTGATAATTTCCATGTAAAGCATCTCAAATGACCTGTGTTAACATAATGATAATTGGATCATTTTAAGGCTGATACACAAGCAGCTTTTTCTAAGAGGGTTGAATTGATGTGACTGTGAATGGTGTGGTGACATCAATCTCAAACAAATTATCTGGTGAGCAGCAAACCCCTGTTCTGAGGTACCGTCCTGTTTGACCTTTCATCTTTTTTAATTACAATGATTACAATGAGTCACTGATAATGAAATGCTTCAGACTGCTCTACCAACTATTATTTACCACTCCATCCATTGCTTCTGTTGGGTGAACATGCATCCTAATTAAACTGCCTGTGGAAACGAATGCTGGGCTCATGAAAGGTAAACAGCACTTTGCCTACTGAAAGATAAGATAGCACTGGCTGTGGCTTTCTGTGAGAAATTCATCAGCTATAAATAGATAAGCAGGCGTCATAAGTCAGATTTTGAACAAAAATGTACTTAATATTTGCTTTGACAAAGACTAAACTCAGACTGACCACCCCTGCCACAGCTCAGCCAGCTTACCATTAGGTAATGTGCACTTTCCTTCTTCTGACAGTAGGTGGGTTATTTGCTTTCCTTACAAATGAGAAGATACTTCTATATTTAAGAGAATGCAGCATTCTATTTTTATATCAAATGACTGCACAGGGAGAAAAGAGAATGAAAAATGTTCGGAACAATATGTTCAGTGTATTAGCTATGTTTATTGCTTTCTGGTGGCACAAACTTTCCTTTATCTTAAGAGTTTATTCCCCCGTTTCCTAATTTGTTCTAACAGCTGAGAAAGTAATGGCACTTACACATGCTCTATTGCACAGGCTCTTAGGGTTTTTTTCTATCCAGCGGAGTAACCATTTCTATCCTCATGGCCTTAGCGAATAGAGCTACTTCTATTTCATACACACACTTCAGCATCTTCTCTGCCTTCCTGGAGTTCCTGAGAAGTACTATTGTGAAGCTGTAGATTTACCTTTCTCCTTGCTCTTATTTCTTCTGCTAGTTCTAGTAGAAAACAGTCTGTATTTCCCACTTATGGCTTCCCTGAACATCTTTAATCCAGAGTTGATAGATGAATTGTGAAGGAAAATAGAAATACAAATAAGCGTATATAATTCAAACTGTGGTGGCGTTACAGCGGGCTCTTGTCATCACTGCTACTACTGTCCACAGAGGTTGGCATTAAATGACAATAAATCAAAATATTACTGAAAAGGAACTGTGATAGGTAGTACAGCACCAGACACTGTCTGTACATCATCACACAAACACCAAGAACAGAAAGCAAACCTCAGCATACCTGTGTTAGCAGCCGTCAAGCTGGCCGTTGCTTTGCAATTTTGGATCAGGAGGTGGTCTGACATCAAAACAAACAGAGCTTGCTGGACTTTGTCCTGGCCTTTGCATTTTCTTTTAACAACTGTGCAACTGAGGCAACTGCCAGTCTGCTGAAATTGCTGTTAATTTTGTGATGTTTGCTTTATTTATTTAAAAGTATGTATCTTTTCAATGGTCTAACCTATACATGGATTCTTTGTGTCTTCCCCTTGCAAGAGCTCAAGCTGGTCTGCTTCACTTGTGCTGGCTCTATATAGCTGGAAAATAAACTGCTGTGATCCTTTTAGGATCTAGTTCTCTATAACAGCAAAACCTAAGTTGCTTATTACTTTTTTTGTGCTAGCAGAATAGCTCCTGTTACCTTGCAAACGCGATCTGTTTATGTACTCTGACCTTCTCTGTAAGAACTTCTCTGTATTTGTTTCCTCTGGCACACTTCAAAAGAGTCTGTCCTTCTGCAGGATGGCTTCGTAGTTTATTCTGAGAAGAATTAACATCTCTCTTCTGTTTGTTCTCATGGACTACTCTCATTAATTTTCCCTTCAATTCCCAAATATCTTTCAAGTACTGTTTCAGTCATAAAATTTATATGAAAAAGGACAGATGAAGGGGCTTTTTTCTTCTGGGAAAAATCAATGCTTGTGGAATGTCTGAACAGTGGAATTGGGGTCATGTGTGATTTTGAATGATTATGGGAGAGGAAAATGTAAAAGAAAATAACACAGTTAAGCATAGTGACATTTAAATTGCTTTGAAGTTTAACTCATATAATATGGATTTTGACCACTAGAGGTCTGTATTTCCTATGTTAAAATAAGAGAATTGCTATGTTCTATATGCAAGTGCCACCACTTTTCAAAATACCCCCTTTGTTCAAGATTACTCTAGATGAAAATTTAAGGCAAAATACGTATCATTTTACTCCTGCATTTATTTAAATTTAATGTACCTGAGTAATTATTTTCACTTTATTTTAGCATCTACTAGCTTCTATCTAATTTCCTGTATTCTGGCACATTCCTAGTTAGTTTTGCCAACCTTCAGTCCAACTCTTGCACTTTTAAGTCTCAGAATAACATCCTGATATTTTATTTTTTCAAAGACATATACAGCTTAAACACTCTGTGATCCAAATTAAGAAGAATATTTTCAAAGAAACTTCACTTTAGCAATGCAGATGGAAAAATAATGACACCTTCTCATTCAACTAAGATTGTTTTAGATCTAACTAGGCATGTTGTTAATCATACAGCTCTTTTTCCAAATATCAGCCAATTTTGAAAGACAATATTTTTACTGTTGAAAATGACACTTCAGAAGTACTTTTTTTTTTTTAAGCAACTTAAGGGACTTTCAGAAATTGAAAGGTAACACAAGCCTACACAGTGTTATCCAAATGATGTATATACATCATGAATTGTGAGCAATTTAATAATTTGAAAATAGAAGCATATCTAACACTTTTTACACCATCACTAACCCCCACTTTTACTAATATACTTGGCTTTGTCATCACCTCTTTGGATAGTGCCAGTGCATGATGCTGTTATTCTGTTTCAAATTACATGTTAAACTAAATAGTTCCCTAATGCTGGTAAGGGCAAACAGCTTTTAATTCAGATTGAGATGAAGGGTTGTTAGTGTTACAGTGACATTTATTTTATTGAAAATAGTAAATGAGGAAACTAGAACCAAAAAAATGACATAAACTATACTGTCCTATGCCAGATGAGTTGGACTAATCAGTATCTTGTCCTGTATTTATGTCCAACGGGTTATACAGTGTCAGCATATCTCTGTGCACTTGAGGGATGTTTGGGTACAAGCATACAATGTTTATATCTCTAAGCTGCTAAAAATAGGAGCATTTAGAGAGAATAGAAGTGATATATAGAAATAGAAAAGCAGCAAGCAGTTGGCTTGATTTAAAATCAAGAATAAAGAAATCTAATCCATTATTTTCACGCTTACACTTTGTGTTAGAAATCGATGTGGCAAAAATTGGCATAAGTGAAAGGCCACTTCTAAGCACTAATTTATGGGGCTGTGGAGTGATGAATAAATTCTTTCAAGTATGTTTTTTGGACATTAAGTGCTAATACACTACAATGTAAGATGTGACAATTTTTCTGCTCTTTTTAGCGGTCTACGGTGTAATAATGTCACAGTTGTAATGAGAGCAGTTGCAGTAGCAGGGAAAGTTTGGACTATTGTTTGCCTATACTCTCACAGTACTCACAGAGCCCAGGAACACTGGAAATATCTCTTCCTACTACTTATCTCTTTGTACACAGCTAACTGTACCAATTCCCAACTTGTGTATGTGGGTTTTTTTTTTTTTCCCAGAATCTAGGAAGCCCTGATTCTATAAAATTTTACTTTTAGATGTTAGTGCCAAGAAAGGATTGCTCAACTTCACTAGAGTTTCTCAACCTCACCAGAACGTAGTGGTTTAGTGAATGCTACCATAGCAATGATTATGGGGATTTTTTGTACAAAATTTGTTGACTGACAGATCAACAGGGAACTCACTAGAGTTAGCCAAAAGTCTTTCAGCTGAGAGTAAGTCTAATTCTTTTAGTTTATAGGTTTCATTTTTAGGATTCTTTAGATTTAAGTTTCAAAGTAAACATTGATTTCCTCTTATACACACAAAATTTTGTTTTCTCTGCTGTTAAGTGTAAGGAAAACATTCTTGGGTTCAATCCATATAAAACTGGACTCCAAAACACTGAAAGATTAACCGCTGTCAACATTCAGTGTGTTTAATCTCTTGTGCAAGATCAGTGGGGTGGTGGTTTTAGACACTGTTGGCTCTAGCTTGACAGTGTACCAGATATTTTAGACTTTTAAATCTAATTTTCTTGTTTCTTTTTTCCCATTTATCCATCAGAGCAATCTTTGTTTTCTTGCTTTGACTGAGACTGCATGAATGTGTTGCAAACTCTCTGGTGTTTAATATGTCTTAGGTATTATATAACCTTAAGAGATATGAATATGAAGTTATCCCCAAAGCAGTAACTTAAAACTGAGGAGATAATTAAATAAACAAAGAAAAACATATTTCTAGATTAATAGTTCTATTTCAGTACTTCTGAGACTAAACATCACAATGCTAAGCTTCAGAAAAGATGATGTTTGAAAGGGGAATCTCACTGTGTCCTATCACCTTGGTTGGTCTGTCTTGACAGAAATGAATATAATCTTTTCCTTATCTAGGTTATTAATCCTACAGCCAAATTAGTTTATTTAGCAAGAGGCAGTCACTGCTCCTGTGTATAACACACGGTAAAGAATTGTCTCTTCCTCTAGAAGAGGCTGAAGACACAGGCATATTAAGACTTTAAAGTCTTAATTAACTACCACCATCAATCCAGCATGGGTCTTTGCACCTCTGCTCAGGCCATTTACCAAAAAGGCCAAAGGCCTTTTTTACCAAAAAGGAAGATGGGCACCCTTCTGGGAGATAAAAATGATGATAACCAGCAGGCCAACCTAATGTCTGCTTCTCAGGATTGTGCCATCTCCTCATACTGCTAACAATGTCATTTAGAGCACATTAGATGAAAGTAAATGAAAGATAAAGGTATTTCAGGGCAAGGTAGGACTAGAATTTCTACGGTTTTCAGCACTGACATGAAAAGTTTCTTGAATAGCAGCACAATGTACTATTTTAGTATGAATACACATCTTACAGCAAGTTTATAACTTCAGTTTTGATGCCTGGTTATGAAGTATTTGGTTTAGGGTATTTGGAAATACCTGAATAAATAGTTAACAAGAATTAAGCCATCAAGTCCCAGAACGAATAAAAATGAGATTAGTTTGAGCTGTGAAAGGTTACATGCTGCACGGCTACTTTCTCTGAGTGATAGTAAAGGAATGAATTAACACATTTCCTTTATTGCAGCTGGAATTGCCTATATAAAATATAGTGTGCCCCATGTGATTGTTTTTAATAAAAAACAGAAATCAAATTCAGGTTTGTAAAGTGCGAGTGAAATAATTTGATGAATTTTAAGTTTCTCTTCCGATAGCTTAGTTCCATGGAATAAGTTTTAAAGTTTTTTTTTGCTGTTGTTGTTTGCTTGTTTGTTTTGTTTTTAAAATTATATTTCATGGCACATCCTACACAAATATAGCTTCTGGACACCTAACCCCACACCTGCAACTTCTCCATTGCTTCCATATGTAATGCACCATAAGATTCTATTGTGAACCCTTCCAATCTGAGAAGTAAGGGAATTTACATTAATTCTGGTTTTGATCCAGATTTACATTTCAGTCATATCAAAAATGCCGTGGAGAGGCAAGAAAGAAAAAAACCTTACTAAAAAAAAAAGTGCTGGTGTGAGCACACCTTATCATGGCCAGTTCTAACAGCAGAGATCAGGTACAATGAGTGAGGTATCTCACCTCCTTTCAGATCATATAGATATAACTGGCTTACTGGACATTTCTGGACATTACTGGACATTTATGAATCTGTCCTTAAGGTTATTTGGCTCTCTTCATTGAAGCTTGAGGATTCCCTCTTCAATATGCAAAAAATAGAAACAACTGTTCTTCCTGCCCAGCTTGCAGGAGAAATGCTATTACATTACTGTGATGTCAAGCAAGTAGAGCTTAATACAGGGTTACAATACATTTTATGTGCTGTTTTGAGTATCACTGGTCTCTGATCACTCCTATTCTTGCTGGAAGGAATGTTAGCTGGAATCCAAAACCAAAAGAGTTTTTAAGTTTCATTGTCCAGGTCTTAGTCAGTGGTTGCACTGGTCCAGCAGAAGGGAGCTATCACCTGGAGAGTGGCCTTTTGTGGGGAGCAAAGGCTACTTCCACAAACTGATATAATAGCAAGACAGAGCTTGCTTACCAGCCTCTAGGTAAAAAACAGGTGAGCTTTAAGTAAGTTTAAACTCTTGGTTATATTAGAGGTTGTTAATAATTTAGCAGAAAAAGGTATTTCATGCATCCAAATTAGAAATGATAATGTTATAAAATGGTTACTGCATGAGTGGCATCCCCACAGCAATATGCAATCACTGTCAGAACCTTTTCTGCTGCTGGCGGAGATTACAACAGAAAATGGAATGGAAAAGCCCAAACTTGAATTGTTCCCTCATGAACCAAATCCCCTACTTCCGGGAGAAAAGGATTTTTCTCAATCTTTGGTCTTTTTCTGTCTCACAGCTTTACTGTGAAAGACACAACTCAATCAGCCATGTTACTAGTATAAATGTACCGAAAGTAATGTTTTAATTAGGTTTCTGTTGCTTCCCCTAGGCAAGGATGTTTCTAGGAAGAAGGGTAGGGGAAACATCCAATAATTTTGTAGATAAAGCTGGAGGTGATAGCAATTCTTTGTGGAACTTCCAGTTAGTCCAAATAGAGTCTTCCTCACTTTGTCCAGGTAGTTTATTTTATTCAGAGATCACAGCATCATTTGCCCCTCTCCCAGAGTTGTGTAACCTTTCTACTAAGCCAGAAGACAGAGAGGAAAAAATGAACATTATGCATGCAGTTTATCTACACTCCTTAACTTTCCTTAGTTAAAGGTGAGATAATAATGTGATCAGCAACAAACTCTGCAAAATAACATTACTTTTACTTTTCTGGTACAAGGAACTGCCTTTCTGTACTTTCCTGTAAAACAGTAAGAAAGGTGCCACCAGAGATCTTACACAGATTCGCTCCAAGTTCTAAAGCAAATCAGTAACATTTTGATGAGCATGACAACATTCTGATGTGTGTTGAAGCCTTACCTGTATGTTAATTCTCAAAAGAATGTTTTTCTGCCATTGAGATAAATCACCAGGCTGGGGCCATGATGCACCTATGAGCTTTACAGGCTCAATATGTAGTCCCTTCTGCAGGATGGGCTTTTTATTTTTACATCCCGCTCCCCACCCAACCCCCCTGTTTTCCCCTCAAATATAGAAGGCCAGTGTAAATTAATGAATAACAAGCTTTAGAAATGCATTGTGCAGACAAATTATACTCATCTGCAATGACGGCTAATCTGTCAGAAAGCAGGAGAGAAAAGAAATGCTTAAAATTCTCTGCTTCTACTCCAGAAACGGAGAGACCTCCTTCATACAGAGGTGTTCCACTTTCTAATCTAATGGAAATTAGATGAATTGACTGAGAGTAGCTCATGTTGCATATTGTTACCCAAAAAGACTTTCCCTCTTTAAAACCCTCTGATGAATCCCATTCCTGTTACCTTTCACCACCGTGAGGAACAGAATCTTTTGCTTTGAATGATGAAGACATGAATTGCAACACACACACACACATGCAGATGCAGCATTTCTATGTGAACACAGACAAACCAGTATCACTGAAGTGTCTGCCACGGTAACTAAACCAGCTAATGTGGAAGCCTTATCACTGCATATCCAATACCATGGCTAGTGATTTCCATGTAACTTCCCACTAGTCAGTGCTACGGCTCTGAGGAAAGCAAACCTTGCACTGAACACTTTTTTTCTTTCGACTTCATGCTGAAAAATAGTGTTTATCTTACTGAAGAAGCAAAGGCAATGTATTGTGGGTTTCTGTGCAAGGAAATGGACGTTAGATTTCAACACCTTAGTTCAGAGGAAGCTTTGTCTTGTAATTCAGCAATCTGTAATAGGATTTGGTTCACTGTGTCTGACTGAGACAGTTGATTACTTTTCTTATTATATAATTAATTTAGACATCCTTACAGTGGGAAAATATCACACAATGGCAATACCCCTCAGAAAAGACTTTTCTTCCCTAAATGAGAATGTTAGGAAAAGCCTGGAGGGAAAAGTTAAAAGATTAAAAGAAAAAGATCAGCATGGAGGCTTCTTAATGAATCGCTCATTAGGGTCAGAAAAAGGGAACCAAAGGCAGAGAGGAAAGAAAACAGTATGAGTAACTGGCACAGTACAAGAGTTTATTCAGACAAAAAAAAAATCTTTTAAAATGGTAATGCAGCTAAGCCCGAGAGAAGTTAGTATCATTGTAACTGTTGGTAGGTATAACACTGAAAGCATAGAGGCCCAATTGTGCTTTCAGTTGCACAAAACTCCTGTTAAGGGCAGATCATTATGAGGACTAGAAGAAAATTTGAGAATGTATGAGTCAATTGAACTAGTGAGTTTCTAAGGGGTTAATCAAAGAGAAGGAAAGGTCAAACATAGACACCTTAATCCGTGTCAGTGTGAAAGGTATTATCACCCATGGAAAAACAAGTTACTATGATCCTTAGGGCTTTGTCTGGAAGGCGGCACACTTAATAGAATGATCCCAAAATAGATGTTCCACCAAATTTGTACAGCTTGTTTCCTGTTTTTTTTCCCCAAAGTAAGATTTATTGCTGTATTTTGAAAATAAAATTAATTGGTGAACTCTCTTTGCTGTCCTGAGTTGTTCCTTGCAGATACTGAGGACTGGCCAGAGAGGTAGCAAAACAAAGGCAGCTGTTACAGCTGGAGTGAGCTCATCTATGATGCTGTGAACCAGTGCATCCTCAAGGAAGTGCAGTCTTGGTTCTCAAGCAAACAAAACTGCACAGAAGCCTAGAAAGGGTAGTGCTGTGCCCTCCCAGAGATGCTACGTGAGCTTCACTTTAGTTTTAGGAAAACTGCTGTGCAGATCTTTGGGTGTGTGGCTGTCCTTTACTGACATGGCACTTTTTTTGATGGTATGCTTAAGAACATGGAACAGCATCATAAAATGTATTTGAAGGCAAAATGGTTTTGAACCCTTTCTCTTTAATGTGCTTTTTAGGAAGCCCATGTGAAAAGAAATATTTTTACCTGATTCAAGAAAAACTGTAATTGTCTAATCATGGCAAGCTGCTAATAACAAAACCAAGAGGAAAACAATAAAGATGGAAGTCTAACAGCACAGCTAGAGTCTCAGTTTGACAACATGTTGATTCTTTCCCCATGCTTTCCATTTCTGACTGTTGTACATTGAGTAAAAAGCCTGAGGACAGAGAAAAGTAACCCTGAGCAAATCCAATGGTAGCAGACTAACTCCTCTGGGCGGAGGGGTAGGGTAAAATTGTATAAACTTTTAGGTTTGGGCAACAAGAATGAGTGGAAAAAGGAGAAAAGATAAGATAAAAACCAATTGGAGTTTATAAAGAAAAAGATGAAAAGGCAACATACATCCTATAAACTTAGAGTGGGAGGGGCATGAATGGTTTCTCAATAAACAAGCTCAGGCTGTATCTTCGTACATCATGTGCTGCCTGCTTTGAGCAAAGGCTCTGGCCAGGCTGTGCTGATGCTAAAGCAGAGTTAAACGGAGGCCAACTGCCAACAGAACATTCTTTAGAGAAGTCAACTCCTGCATTCTTCTCCTTGCGTAAGCCCCCCATCATGGAAGTACAGCTGTTCAGTGGTTTTCTGGAATGTTTTACTCATTTGCATGTGTCCCTCTGAGCTAGAAATGCTGAGGCACAGCTTTCTTCTTCAGTGTCTCCTCTCTGTTTTCAGAAAACTGAGTGGATTCAGGAATTCCACTGAATTTTAATTCCTATTTCTGTTCCTATACTTCATCTACTGAGTATTAGATTCCACTAGCCAAGGATCTATCAGTAACTCACAAAGTTGGGTGACCTAGAAGTAAAGAAAGGAATCGGTGAATTAGCTGAAACTAGGAGTTTAGTTAAATCAGCCTTTGTTCTGGCTCTAACTTTAATTATAGTTTTCACCTCAAGCAGTGAAATACTGCCTAAATATTGACCTTGCCCAAATTCAGTACTAGTTTCTTTAGATATTGCCATTTACCTTTTGCTGTAGCCTGCTTTTTATCTTGTCTTCAATCATGCCACTCACTGCTGCATTGCCAATCTGATCTCACTTTCCTGCTGTGAGGCCGTCTTCGGTTATTACCCGTTTTCTGTGCCTACGAGAGAAATGCTGTTCAGCTGCAATAAAAGGAGATAACACCACAGACAGTAACCAAGCATTCTAGCTAGCCTTGTTATGTAGTGAATACCTGGATGGTTTTGCTATCAAACAAAACACAAATGGAATGAAAATTGTAAAAGACACCTGACCAAAGGCCAAAATCTGTAGTTCTTTCACATGATGGTACAGCGGAGAATACAAACAGCATGTCATTTGGAACATGATATTTTCCTATCCTTTCTTGCAATTTACTTGAAAGCTCAGAGTAATTTTAGTATAATCCACCCTTTATCTGAAGATAAGACCAAAAATGATTAGACCAGCAATTCTATTTCAGATGTGCTTTGTCTCAAACAATCACAACTGTTAGGACTTACAGTCAAGATAACCTCTTTTCATTTGTTTGTTACGGCTGAGGTAAAAAAATACTAAGTGCAAGTATCATAACTCCCCTGGTTTGTCAAATTTGTTTAATTTCCCAAGATGTTCCAAAGTGACGAGGATTCTTCTAGGGTACATCTGGCAATTTCAGGGTTTTTTGTTTTCTTTTGTTAGCGAAGGATACATTTTAGAAAATGGTACAGAACATAGAATGAGTGCTCTGTGTAGAATGACTGCCTATTGGTGAAAGTGATCTTAAGAGACAAATTTGTTGATGGAAAGGGAACTGAAAGAAATACTGTCATTAGCACAACATTACTGGCTTGCTCTTCAGTGCAAGCGTGTTTGGGATCAGAAGGAAGAGACAGAAAATGATACTGTGATTAGTAACTTTCTTATATACAGCCATAATTGCACTGAAATAGTTTCACTGGAGCCTTTCTGTTCTTCAGGCCCGCAGTGTTTCGGCTTCATGAATGAGGTCTGTACATCTCGAAACTCAAAGTGCACATTAGGTTGCCACCTATGCAAACCTCCCAATGCATTTAAACTCACCTTGCGTTTACGTGCAAAAATTTTAACTTTTATGCAAAGTTAATTCCAGGTTAAGTAGCTGAGGTTCAACTCTCAGCAACAGCAACCTCTTTATTCCTGTTAGGGTTGTGGAAACTAGTCCTACAATAGTGAAAAGAATGATGTAAGTTTTCCCTCCATTTCCCTCTCTCTTCAAAAGTGATCAACATTTTTTATTCTGTTTTCAGAATTCCATGAGATTTCTGAAAGTGTTTCTTAGTAATATTCTGCTATTTTACCTTACCAAACCTGATCCTAAAATACAGAGGCTGACTTCTTCAAAACACCATAGTCATCTTGAGGACTAACTGTCCAAAAATATGAACTGCTATCCAAGAATACTGAAAAATTCTTAATTGATATTTGAGAGGAACACATGGCAAAACACAACATCTGTGTCACCGCATTTCTGATGGAATTGCTGAACAGCTGAGAGCAGGAGGAACAAACAGCAGCAGTAAATTAGATAAAGCTTGAAAACTGACCCAAGATTACCCAAAGACTAGAGATTTAGCTAAGCAGGCAATAGAACCTACGATACAAGCAGGCTGCCTGTAGTGGCTATGCCCTGACCCAGTCCTCCCAGCTGTGAGCTCTCAATCTTACCATGCTTGCAACTCTGAAAAGATTCTAGGTTTATGCTTCTCTTTCTGGAGAGAGATGATGGTTGCTGTGCTGCCAGCATCACTGTCAGAAATAGGCGAGGGGAATACTTGGCTTTGCTGTCCCTCACCCTTCATCACTTGGCCATTTGGCCCCTTTTCTTTGTGTATCCCACATACAGCCCGAGCAGATCTACTTGTAGGCCAATGAATATTGATAACCCATCTCCTGAAATCAGCTTCAGATATAACATATCCAAATTCAATTTTAGTTGATCTTTCCTCTTATTGAGGTAGTCTCCTAGAAGATAACCATTAAACGCAGTTAAAAAAAATGCACAAGATTAACCATGTAAGTCAGACATAGTATTTGATTAAAGTAATGCATAAATATCCATGTTCTCTATCCACATCAAGACCGAATATGAGCTTTTATGAAGTCACCAGGGTAGAATAGGATACTTGAGGTGCAGAGAACAGATACATGCCAACCACTCAAACAATTGGATCCTTCTTACAGTTTGATTAGGACTCCTAAAATTTGGGCAGCAATAGCCACAAGTGAGCTCATGAATACTACTGGCAAGATGAATAGCTTCTGAAACGCAGGAAGTTCCAGAGGAAAAAGAGAGGTAGTGAGCAAATAGGAGTAATTTGTGGCTGCTTAAAATGTTTTAAACTAATACTATACCTTTGCATAAACAAGATTTTAACTAGGACCGTAATGAGAGTTCGTAATTTATGTAACTTTAAATTACCATATTAATTACTGTGCCCAACAATAGGCAGTGCCAGAGAAAAGAGCTACCTAAACATGCTCCTTTAACAAACACAGAGGATAAAATTACCACAGAGGAGAAAACTTAGCAGTAGAAAAATGCAGTCAGTGCCCATTATCCAAAACAGATTTTTTTTTAACAGGCATTAACACTGACACTTATTTCCGTGTCAGTCTATATATTTCTAAAAAGTGTAGATGAATCACCATGTTTACATTCTGCATCTGCCTCTGTTTTTATAGTACAAAAAAAATAGTGAAATAAAATATATTTTCCAATATTTAACACAATTAAAGACAATACTATTCAGGAAACACAAATACCATCATTCACCTTCTTGTTCTAAGACGGCTGTAAAAAGCAGGCTGTTGAGTTGTGATATCTGAAAGTTATAGGCAACACTCTTCACTTCTGCAGTGCTGTGGGTACTGGCATTTCAGGATGGTATTTGCTGCCTTTTAAACCAGTAACTTCTGGCTGCAGTTTGCACATGCTGTCCAACCCAAGAAGGTACAGTTTCAAAGCAGGAAGGCAGGGCACCTTACTTCATAGGAAACGGTCACACTTCTGCTTTCCTCCAGTGTGAAAATTAGCTCTGTTTCCATCTATCACTATGCCAAAAGTAAGGGGAGAATGAAACCAGCTATATTAAAATTGAATGACTAATGTGACTTCTCTTTATTGTACAGGACCACTTTGCTTTATCAGTTCAACTACATAAACTAGGAAGCACTCAATAATCACAACTGATTTTTCTCTGCTATGTAGTTCAAGCTGTAGAGAGGAAAAGTGTGCAGAAATGCCACATTCCTACTGGAAAGGCTTTTATTTTATACTCTTAATACATGAGCAAAAGCTGAATTTGTAGGCACTTAATATTTCTGAAAGATGCTGTAATTTAAAAGATTATAGTGGCAACAAGCAAAACGGACTGCCATAGTCAGGAGTATGAAACATTTGTCTGACACTAAAACAGACCTAAAAAAGCCTTTCTACATCATCATGGTAATTACCTGCTTCAGGCCATACTTAATCCTCCTAATCAGACAAAAGGCAGGGAGGGTTTGTGCTGTGGGTTCATGCAAGTGAGAAGAGAAGAAGCCTTCCCTATACAAAAAGTCCCTCTTATATGCTCATCCTGTGATTTTACTGAGCCCATTTATTATCTTGTCCCATGCTATGCAGCACAACACAATTGAAATGAGAACTGCTACTTTTGGAAGTGATGTAAATTTACAGTGAACTGTGGCATGCTCTGGGCAGAATCCTGCTGTCCTTTATTGCCATAAATCTCATTAATTCAAGGGGTTTTGCAGAAATATAGAAATATTCAAGTGTAACTGAATACTGCAGTTTTACTGCTTGTACACATCATGATCTGACTGACTTAGTTACTGATACACCAGTTGCCTTAGAAGAATATAGGGCTGGTACCTGTAAGTAATTGATAACATTAAGTGTTTTAATGCATGGAGAGGGGAAGAACAGTAAATATACTACTGGATTTCATCTGAACTTGTTGAAGAACAAGCGCAGTGTGAGTCCAAGAGAAGTTTAGAAACTGGACAGGCAAAAAAGAAAAAAAAAAAAGGCAGGGAGGCATTTTAACTTTACTATCTAAAAGTAATCTCTGGTTGTAGATCAGTCCAATTCTTGCTCTGTAGAAAAATGATAGATCTGGTTATAGGGAGTGGATGCTACAAAATTTTGATTAAAGAAATACTTGCAGCTAACTGGTGGAAGTTGCATTGCCTGCTAGACTGAGAAACTGAACTGTTTGCACAACTCTCAAAAATCATTAGCATCATTTTTGGTGTCTGATTAATTTCTATCGTGAGCTTAACACAGCAATAAAAATCTAATTGCTCATCTCATCCTGAGCAAAGGTGCCAGGGCTCCCTCTTATAAGATGTTGGGATGAGCCTTGATAGTGCGGTGGAGTTACTGCTCCGAGGGCTGTGCCTGCTGCCAAAGGGCGCCTTTGTTTCTCTTCAAACTGTTGACAAGACTCGAGAGCTCACACACGGCAGGGCTGGGAGTCTGTGGGGCACTTAGTCCTCTCTAAAGTAATTATGTGGTGCGGGCTCAGCGAGCGCGCCTCGCAGGGCAAGTCAGAGCACAGGGGGCTTAAGCGGCTGCGCTTCGTGCGGGGCTGAGCCTTCCCTGTGCCAGCTCCGTCTAAGCCAAGTGTAAACCCAGCAGAAGGCTGTGCCGCGCTCGCAAACGCTCTGGTTGCCCCTGGCCGGAGACGCCCGGCAGGGACGCGCTTACCTGGGTCCGGGCGGGGGTGGCTCAGCCCCGGCGGTGCCCGCAGCGCAGAGCACCTCGCCGGGCTGGGCTGGGCTGGGCTGGGCTGGGCTGGGCTGGGCTCGGGTCCGGGAGCGCTCCTTGCCGGCTGCACCGCTGCTCCCGCTCCGTGCGCAGCCCCTCCGTTTATAGCGGGGGGCGTTGCGGCACAGCCCCGCTCGCCCTCCGCCTCTGCCCACCCATCTCCCGGGACGGACCCCTCTGACCCAGCTCCCTCCCACTTCCCCTCCTTCCCAGCCCGTCCCCGCCCGCCTCGGCTGCGGAGCCGGCCGGCAGCGCTGGGGTGCCCTCGGGGTGCCGGGCAGGACGGGGGAGCGGGCGCTGGGCAGCGAGGGGCAGAGCCAGCCCGGGGAGTTGGGATCGCTGCGGGAAGTGCGGCCGCCAGCGCAGCGCAGGCTGCGGGGATGGGGCGAGGGATGCGCATGGGGGGCCCCGTTCCTTCCCTTTGCCTCCAGCTTTCGGGGGAAGGGGTCACCAGTGGTGTACAAACATTGCCAGTTTCTCTAGGACTCCCTCGGGTCGCCAGTGAGCGCAACTGAAATGTTCTGATCGTCACTAATGGAGTTAAATGGAGTATAATTGCCACAATAAATCTTGCAAACTTTATTCTCTGAGAGAAGACGGGAGAGGAAACAGAGGAAACGCCCTTGGAATGCATGTTCTAGGAGGACTTTTCATGCCACTGCTAACTGTCATATAAAGTTTTTGTATGCGAGGGATTTTGCTTGTTTGTTTCTCTCTTGATCTGGTAAACAGGACAGGGAACACCGTTGAAGGGAGGTTTTCTGAGATTGTCATGCTCATCAAGACCAGGATTTCAGAAGTTATGTTTCATTTTAGAGTCTTCACACCATAGTTATGGACAGAGCTAGAGCTTCCAGTGGAAGCTGCATAACTGCAGATTGCTTCCTAATTTTTTATACACCTAGTGTGTTTTTGAAGGCTCTCTTAAGAAAGACATGATCTAGAATGGCAATGTCCTTCAAGGGTTGGCAGTATAACTTCATTGTGGCTAAGAATAATTGCAATCAATTTAGTCATAGTGGTAGGAGAGACAAAGCAAGAGGAAACATTTGGGTTCTGCAGTAAGAACAACTTGCTTTTCAGCATCTGCACATGTATAATCAGTAAGGTCTTCTCTGGCTATAATTTGTTTTTGAAAATCTGTTAGTTAAATCAGAGATAGAAATAAGATAGAAATGCATAACTGTGGCACGTTGCATAAATTCAGTTATTTCAGGCGGTGTCCATGAGTGTGTTACCTGGAGGCACTAATTCAGCTGTGACATGATCTTTTGCCCTGATCTTTATGTTGTGACAAGAAAAATCATCTGCATTTTCATCAGAACAGTAGCCAGGACTGAAGCAGTCTCTATTGGCAGCATGCTGCCCTCCTTGGGGAGTTTGTAATTGGCTTTCTCTCTAAAGAGATTGTGCTGAGACCTTCTAATGATGAACCATGTGCATGTTCACAGATTTCTCATGACAGGGACTAGAAACCACTTGCTAGAAGTATTATTCAGACCTGTACAACACCTAAAGCTGGCTGCATCACTGTGCTGTGTTATCCCCATACATG
This sequence comes from Oreocharis arfaki, assembly GCA_013398015.1. Taxonomy (NCBI): domain Eukaryota; kingdom Metazoa; phylum Chordata; class Aves; order Passeriformes; family Paramythiidae; genus Oreocharis; species Oreocharis arfaki. The sequence goes on from VZRR01010171.1 coordinate 79,130, forward strand.
TTGTTGGTTTTATTACACGGAGCTCTTGACATGTGGGACACAGTTTTTCTATCCAAACAATTTTTTGTGCACGTGTGGCTGATTCCCAAACTCTACTGAGTAACAATGTATTTGGCAGCTATTGCAGGTTCTGCCTCAGTGGGTTCTCTGGGAGCATCTGCTGGGTGGAGCTGGTGGGCAGGAGATCTCCATAAGGTGGTATTTGCAGGGCTTTCAGTTCTCACGGAGCTGAAGGAACTGAAACCAGATCCCAATGCAAGCATCAAACACCGGCTACTTACAATGCCTCTGGATGTGTGAATCACTGCCTGGGATCAGTTGTGCCCTTTATTGCATTCCATCATCTCTTCTCTTCAGGAAAGGATGGAAAAAGTAGATGATAACTGTATTTTAAACCAGAATAAAATGAAAAAAACCCACAACAACTTTTTTTTCTTCAATTAAATTATTTTTTAGAAGATACATGTAAAATTGAATTTGGGTCTGTATCTCTCTGCTGAGTTCAATCCATCTCTGGGGTATATAAGAGAGAGATTTAATTTAATGTAATTTTGGAAAAATCTCTTCACTTCCAGCAGTTTTGTGTCTGGAATCTCAAAAACCAAACTGTAACATGATGAGCTCTGCAACATGCACTTGCTATAGAAATGTGATTTACAGGAACATCCACTGAATAAGAGACTTGGTGACTAGAATTCTGTTTTCATTGAATTGCTGTAAATAAAGAGGCTTCTCCCCACCAGAATTGATTGAGGTGTCTGTAATGTGGAAAAGGTTTCAGGGAGCAGGTTTCATTCTATTGCTTGTGTTAGAGCAAAGAGCTGTCATTAAGAAGGTGACTGGACTGGGCAATTTGATTGCTATGAAATCAAATAAATAGCTCTCCTAATAGCAATATTTATTAAAATCGCTAGTAGTCTAGTGAGAATAAATAGTTAAAAATAAATCTTCATTGGGAACTCAAAATCACATTGCCTTTAAAACCCTTTACTTTTCAGTAATATGTTTGGAATGATTCACATCTGGACATTTTTGCTGTGGGATTTTTATATTTTCAAGGTATTTTATTTCTTTTTGCTAGAACAAGAAGTACAAAGTTATTTTCTTTGTTGAAATATGATGCTCTTTACAGAGATCCCTATGCATCTGAACATCAAGAGCCAGGCTTGAAGAAAGTACCACAAGTTGTGAGATTTGTGACATGGTGGGTCTCCTCATTGTACTCTTTTGTATGTGTTTCTGATGCATTTTCCCACTGTTGATTCTTTCAGGAAATAGACTGGAATGTTGCACATAGGATATATCTGTGCATTTGCTTAGAAGAAAATGAGTAATTCAGATGTAGAATTACTGGAAACCTGGACATGTCCTGGTAGCAATCTGATGTGAGTAAAACTGATGATTTGCCAGAAGATAAGAAAACTCACAAAAGTTAATTTTTAGGAACATGTCTTGTCAAAATACTCTCCTGCTGCCATTAAGGAGTATTTCAGTTTCATCCTGTTTATATATCTCTAAACATTTTCTGAGAAAAGGGACCAAGAATTGATCCCAGGCCAATGCATCTGTGATTTAGAATTTTTGTCAACGATGAACTGTGTTTTCAGAGTGTGCTCTCTTCTATCCAGTCTACTAAAAATGAAAGTTACTGGGAAATACCAAGGAAGGAAAATTTTGAGAAGATATGTTGTCATTTTCACTGTCTCTCTCTAGATTCCAAACTTTTTCAGCTGTAGGAAAAATGTTAGCTTCTGCTGTAGGAACAAGAATGCGTATTACTGTTGTCATCCACTCTCTGTGTGAGACCAGAACATTTTGCTTAGGCCAGCAGAGCAATCTGTGTTTGTGTGTGTGAGAGGACGAGAGAGCAGGAGAGAGTGAAATGTCTTTTGGGACAAGAGAGGGAGGTCATTTGCAGACTTTTGAGCAGCAGTGGTGCTAATATGCACAAGGTCTGCCTCTCCAGAGCTATGGAAATTTACATTATTATTTTTTTCTGATGAGGTCTGTGGACAATTAAGATAGCTAATCTCTTTCCAGGAAGCTATATGCTTTAACTTCAAGTCTTCCTCAGCTGGTATTCTTTAATTGTATCCTTTATAATCATTATAGCACAGAGCAAAAGGGGAGGCTGGAAAATATGAAGATTCTAAGGAAGCCAATATTTCAAGTCTCAGCATTTCCACAACACTTCAAAGTTTAGCTGGTTTGATTTTGATAGATAAATAGTAGATTTCTTATTTGGCTTCTACTGCATAAGAAGCTGAACTGAATGAGAAGTGAGCGACATCATTTTCTAAAGTTTACAAAATAGGGCAATTATGTATTTATTTTTATGTGTAGACTTTGTTGTGCTTGATCATTAACAACACACTGTGTAACGAGAAGTGCTTTGGGGGTTTGGGCTGTTGAATTCAGTGGCACACAGAACATGTGTCATGGGCTTGGAGTGCAGGAGCCACAGGTGCCTGCAAGGCCAGGCTGGGACCAGACTGCAGAGAGACGGTTCTGGACAGTGGGTGTACAGTGAGTGCCTTGCATCCAGCCCTGCTTCCAGCCCTGTCCCAAGCTCTGCATCCAGCCCTGCCCCCAGCTCTGCATCCAGCCCTGCCCCCTGTGGCACTGTACCCCCTCTTACTGATCGCTTCCTGCCCTCTCCATGGGGTCTCCCTCCTCCCCTTGCCCCTAGTCCTGGCCACTCCTCGAGTTCTCCCTATTGGTTCCTGTATCCCAACTCCGCCCATGTACCACCCCTGTGCCCTGAAACCATTTGCCCATGTGCTCTCCCCGCCCC
>VZRR01010171.1:81955-138280 GCA_013398015.1 Oreocharis arfaki
GAGATGGACTGCAGGAGGGCAGAGAATCTCTGCCTTGTCCCAAGAAGCCCCCACTGCGCTCCCAGGGAAAGCTGCAGCAGCTAAACAACACCAAGCACTGCAACAGCCCCCAGCTCTGCATCCAGCCCTGTGTGGGCAGCTGCCATGGCTAATGAGGAAGTAAAATTAGGTGGTTCTGTGGGCAGGGAAAGGATGGAGACTTACACTCTTCTTCATCTGTAAATTCCTGCTTGGTGAAACTGTTCCATCACCAGATAAATGCAAACCCCTGGCTCTTCTCCCAGAGCTCTTTCTGTGATAGACACCAGCCTGGTTTTGAGGCAGGGATCTCCACAGCAGCAAGTGCTGGGAAGCAAGAGTGGGGCGAGCTCAGCCCAGGCACTGGCAAGGCAGCATCCGGAGGCTGGGCTGGGCTCCCTAAGCAGTGCTCACACAGCTCTGCAGCCCACAGGGTCAGTTCTACCAAAAAAAAACCCCAAAAAACCAACAAAACCAAACAAAACAAACCCACAAAAAACCCACCAAACAAAAAACCCCAAAACTGGAAAGAACTATAATTTGGAAGATATTTCCTCTTCTTCTGAAGACTTTCTAGGGTTTTTCAAGCAAATGAGCTTAATGTCATGAACTCTTAGAAGAAGCTGTATTTGCTGCACGTGTGCTGCTCCATCTGCATAGTCACAGCAGCTGCTTCTGCACTGCCAGTTCCAAAAAGCAAATATCTCCCTTCCTGTGCAGGCAAAATCTGTGTCCAAACTAAGTGCAAAGTAGACTCTTTTGCTGGACTCATTGTTCAGTTTAGTATTAAAGCAGGTAACAATAAGGGTTTTTTTAACAACATGATGTGTTTCCTTCTTGTGTATCCTTCCTTTTCTTTACCTTCCTCATTTCTCTGTTGTACTTCTGTCGAAAATCTGCTGTTTCTTAAGTGAATGAAGAGCCCTCTTGATAAGGAACATTTTACTCTGCTCATGATGCCTCTCACCTGACTGGAGCAGGGAGAGCTAAGAAGAGCCATCTTTTGGGTACCTCCAAAACATGTCAGCCTGGAGGAAAAGTCTGGCACTTGTAAGCAGGCAGGTTTTTGAGGTCTTTATTCATCAAACATATTGCTGTGATTTTGAAAATCAGCCCTTTCCCCTCAGACTTGTAGACCTTACTTTTTAGTAGTGGGGTTTTTTTTGTCCCAGACAGAGATATAAATTAACTTGAGTTTGCCACTTAAATGAAGCCTGTGAATTTTCACCCCTTCTTCATGGTCATGGCCATGTTCTTTCTGGGAACTGGCAACAAAGTGTTATATTTAAAATGTGTTTTATAAAATGATGCATGCCATTAAATATAATATTATGCAGATTGTGCGATTCGAAATATTATTTTTATGAAATTCAGCAGAGCACAGTGAACACTGAACATGGTCCTGATCCAAAGTCTGTGAAGTTTGGCTCCCATTTCCATCACTGACCGTCATGTCTGTTTGAGATTCAGCTCTGATCTCCACACAATGCCAAACGAATATCATCATTTATGCTTCAGGTCTTAAAAAAGCAGAATTTGAACCAACAAATTATTCCTGAGAAAGGAATCATGTTTAAATTCCTTAGAGCTGGAAGCAGTGATGATGACAGTGGAGTACATTTGGACAGGCTGTGTGATTTGTTCTCAGTATACGATGCCACGTGTGAACTGAGGTCTGCTAGTGGGGAACTCATTGTAGCCCTTCATTTACACTTCTTTTGAGTAAGATCATCTCAGCTGAAGCAACCTTTATGTAAAAGTATGTTCAGGGTAGAATGGAGTTAAAACTTGAAGGGAGCATTTAAAATACTGGAATAGAGAAATCTAAGTTATAAAATTTATGACTACTGTCTATGTGGTTCTTTTATAGTGCAGTAGGAAAGGATAGTTTAGGCACTTCCTCTTGACATGTTAATGATGTAAGGCTCTTGTAGGTCAAAAGAATTATCCCATTTAATTTTTAACTGATCATAAAATGATCAGTTTCTGGAAAAGGGAGCAGTTATGGAAAAGGGAGCAGTTATGGAAAAGCAAGATGTTTGCATTGCTTAATCACCTCTGAAAAATGGGTGTGGACTAATGTGTAATTAGTAATTTTTGAAATGTCTTTTCTCAAAACAACAAACAAGACATTGTGGTAAACTTAAATAGAGAATGTATTCATAAAACTACATTCATACTTTGCAACAAGAGGAGAAACAGAAATTGGTGTTTGAGCTCGCCTCTACTTCTTGTTGACCCTAATCATTGTAATTAAAATTTAATGAAAAGTGTGCAGTGCTATCAGTGATAACTACTATGTGAAAAGCTCTCTTTTCCAGCCTAACTGTGGAAAGATTTAGAGGTCAGTTTTTACATCTGGAATTCTGTAAATTTACCAAGAATTACAGCTATAAGACCCTCCTGACCTTATTTACTGTGTTCTTTGAGCTAAAGAGAAGCGCAAATAGATGGGTTTTCCTCTCTCTCCAGATTGTTTGGAGAAAACACTGTTTTCTAGATAGCAGGGAGTCTTGCTGTTTCTGAAAAAGAAATGTAACCAACGGGAGGGTAAAAGATGGTATTTTTAACACAGAGTTACTGAGCAGTGTCTTTTGGTTCTCAACACAAAATTAATTTTTCCCACTTCTCATCAGAGCAGGTTAGAGTGGGGATGACAATTATTGGAGCTATGGCTGAACACCCAGTGCTTCCAGGCACATATTGCTCATCAACCTAACCCTGCCCAATTCCTGTGGGATGAACAGAGAGCGTAGAAGTGTTATCATCACCTTACAAGGGAATTAGGCTGTTTAATCACTCACTATCTTGCTGGAAATCCTCAGAATGCTTATGACAGAGTGGAAATCCAGTCTCCTTACTCCCTCAGCCCCAGAGCAGTGCTATCTGCAAAGCACTGTGGTCTGAGAATCAGCACTTTCTAATCGAATTATTATAAATAGAGCAAACATTTTATACAGTAAGATAAAAAGCAGCTAAATTCCAATACTCACCAGGCTGATGATGTTAAAAACAAGTGCAAGTTTCCAAGTATGGAGTAGTACCTGATCTACTGGAGACTAAGTCCTTCCTTGAAAATCTGTCACTTCGTACAAAAGCTAATCAAAGTGCCCAGTGTGCTGCTGAAAAGGTGTGTATGAGCTACAGAGCCGAAGAGCGTGACTCTTCATTGCCTTATGTCACCGCTCACACCTCCAGATGGACTAGGTACAATGTCCTGTAAGACAGGCAGAGCAAAAATTGGAGGCAATTAATACCTAGTGCAAATATGTATAAATAGTTAGAAGATGGGAGCTCCTAATTTTCAGGAATTCCTCACATTTCAGCATGTTTGTCCTGAACTGGAGCAAAGAGTTGGCCTCTTTTGTGAAGGGAAAGGTATGGAAAAGACAGGCCTAGAGTGACTGGGTTGATTTGAAAGGTGAAGTTTAAATCTTATACATGTTGTGGTAAATTTAATATATGATTATGTGTTTATGCATGCTATGTTTTTATGAGACCGTGAAAACTAAGGAATATGTTTACTGTTAGAAAGACATCACTGAATGATTGAAGAAACTTACATGATCAGAGCGATTCTATCTCTGCATGAGCACAATTACTGGGAATTTCTCTTTTAGTGTTTCAGTGCATGTGAAATATTTGTTTAAATAGAAGGTGACGCATAAAAATACAAATTTGAATAATCACCTTGGATCTATACCATCTTTTTTGAAGGTGGTTTTTACTTTCCTGACTCCTATGAATAGCTTAACAAGTATCTGTGCTGTATCACCATCTGAAATACAAAAGCCAAATTCCCAGTATGTAAGATGGGTGTTTACAATTTTTTTCCAAGCATGTGACTCTAGATCAGCTTGCAATTTTCAGGCACTCCACCAGTTTGGAGTGTTTGCATTGGAACCAGAACTTTGGTTTTGATCCAAATTTCATAGCATAAAATCCCCTAGAGATTCACAGTTTCACACATGGAGCGTGCATTTGGAAGTCCCTCCACTGTGGAGTTGAGAGAGCTACTGGGTGAATAGGCTGTGGCAGGAGCTGCCAGCTCTGTAGTGGCCCACACAGGAGGTCCCCTCTCACCTGCCAGAGCTCTGGATTGCAGTGACTGGGGGAAATGTCACTGCTGCTGTCCTTTTTCTCTCTGCCCCTCCACTCACTACGTCACAGAGGGTGAAGGGCTCAGAGAAATGTTGGGACTGCATAAGAAACATGGGGAGTTCTGCTGGGGCAGGGTGGGGGGGGATGGCCACCCTAATTAGTGGGGCTTACTGCCTGCTTGGAGTTGTTGTCTTTCACAGTTGATGAAAGTCTTGAAGACCTAGTTATTTGTGCAAATTTTGTGTGTTTTTAATGGTGCAAAGGACATCTCTGTATGACTACGTATGATTTAGCAGTGTAATTTGGGTGGCTGCTTCTTCTTGTTTAAATCTTGGCCAGCCCATGCTGTCATCCCTAGTTGTAAGCCATTATCTCAGTGCTCTCAGACGGCCAGGCCAGGCCAGGCCAGGGTGTGCCTTTAGCACTCTGCTTTCATGGCTTTCAGATGTTATCTGTTTTCACTGCACGTTTTGGGGGCTGGCTTGTTTATGCAGACATTGACTGTTTTTCAAAAAAGTACGGAGTAGTTCCTAGGCAACCTTAATGAATGGTAAGAACACATTAGTTTGTCCATAACTGAGATGACTTTAGCTTGTTTACTGTAATGTTTAGTTTATTGCAAGGGGTTGGCTTAGCTTATTGACAGTGAGCTATGTAAATATGAGGATGAGAACAACAAACTACCAGAGGATCACATTATGCTTATTAGGATTTTTAAATTATTATTTAAAGTGTTTTTATTGAATAGGTTTTTTACTGTGAAGCTTTTAACGCCAAAGAGCAACATTTAGAATGCTTTGCTCTTTGGAAAACATTAATTATGTAAGGTGAATGAGAGTTTGCTAAAGCCTTTCTTAGTGCATCTACAAAGAAACATAAAAATGTACAGATATGTAAACATATCTATATAAACTTACCTGTATTCTCTGTACACTTACACAAACATACGTAAAAAAGGATGTTGTGTATTATAACTGCTGTTCACACATTTTTTTCTCTGAAGTACAGTTTTGCATTTTTGTGGTTATCCCTTTTTAACAGGAGCTTGGACTACTAGGCTTATGAGGGAAACTGGTCATAATGACTGATGTCCTTAATTTTCTCCTCTGGAAAGGTCAGGATCACCCTGTCAGACGGTGCAGTCAGCAGTCATTGGATATTGAAGTCATCTAATGCACGGTGTCAATGTGTTGAAACGTTGCTAAAATCAAAACACTAACAGGGACATATAAATCCTTTCCCAAAAGTACTGAATGAAACATACGTGCTTCCCACAGGTAACCAGGGAGCGAGGCTGTATTTATGAACACATTAAATCAATAAACTTATTTTTGGAAGAGTCTGGGCAACAGACTATGTCGCTGCCATTCCCAGTTTATATTCATTCCACAGTATGTTCTTCTGACCTATCTGCAAGCATTTGGATACATTTTCTGAAGGAAGAGCTGACACAGCCCAGCTGGAGCAGTGCTCTAGCACTGAAGGAATGTAGAGTGCTTTGAATAATTGGTGAACATACTTATTACCTCCCTGTTGTGGCATGTTAACTCTAAAACATAAGCAAACATAAATCGTATGGAGTTGACACTACCCTGTAAATTCTCTTTGGAAGTGCCAGGTACATGTCTTTGTTAGTATCTCGACAAGCTGTTTATAGGCATCAAGATTCCACATGCTTTTCAGGATCTGTTATTTCTTTTGCAGTGTTTGAGCCGTAACTTTGTGCACAGGGCTATAACCACAAGCGATTTACTTCAGCATTAGGGCAAGTAGACTACAAACAATGTCTCTCTGGTTTAATTGTATTAAGCAAAAAAAAGGAGAATCCACACAGGAAAGTGTAGCTATGTGATATAATGACTCTTTATCAATTCACAGAATCAGCAACATTCTTGGTAATTTGCCTTGTACGTGAGCAAAGCGAGATGGCAGGCTATACTTAGTTCTGATTTTCTTTTTAGAGCTGAAACACAGCACTCTTTCTCTCACAGAACTTACTTTGTTTTCTAGTTTTCCTATTTATTTATATATGCTTGTTTAGAAAAAAAAAAAAAAAGGCAGTTCTAATTTGGAGTGAAATGGTAGCAGGAAGAAAAACTAGGCTTTTGCTTACCTGGAATTTACAACTGTAGTGAGTTCTCCAGAACTGCTTGTGGGGAGGCTGGCAGGACAAGAGTTATCTGACACTTCTGGCAGGTCTCACTTTCACTGCAAGCTTGGATAGTTCACAGGATCCAGAATGTAAGAGTCACAGAGGTGGGAGGAGGAACATTTGTTGCCTTACTGGGTGGATTGTGTACAATGGGTTTCAAACTATGAAATGATGCTTTGCAATCCAGGGTGGGAGTCTGCTTTTATGTACCAGACTATCAGAAGCACCCAAGGAGAGATTTTCATAGCTGGGGAAAGAATCTTGTCACATTCTCCTGTTTCTGTTATGCTGTGTCTGAAGCAGGGATGAAACAGGAATGGTAGTGCTGGCTGTAGGTTGCTTCAGAAGCTGGAGTCTCTTAGTGGTCAGCCTCTGGATATTAGGACAACATTGCTCCTGGGCAGGCTGCTCCAGGGCAAAGCAGGACCTGGTGGTTCATTCCTTAAACTTTTGTCCATAGGCACCTTGATTAGGAGGCTTTCTGCAACCAGCTTGCTACTTTGTCTCTTGGAAAGGATGTTCCACCCTTCAGCAGTGATCACATCCCTTCTCTTTTTTTGCCTTTTCCTCTCCTGTTGTTTGTGTTTGTCTGCTTTTTGCTCCTCATGATGTTGCTGCCTTTGCACCCATGACCCTTTCTTCCCTGAGGGCGATCTTGCAGGGTTTGTCTGTCTGTGTGTGTTGTTTTGGTATCTCTCCTGCTTGTGTGCTCCGGATAAAGTAAAAGCATAGAGTTTGTTTATTTGTTTGTTCTTAAGAGCTATTTGGAAAGATCATTAGCATTGTAGAAAAGCCTACAATAATCAGGAAATGAAGGAGAAGGAAAACCAGCAATTTACAAGCAGATACTTTGCCTGATTCTTTGCATTCTCAATTTTAAAAGACTCTTGTTTTTATTTTATTTTATTATTATAGTACTCCAATATCCTAAAGCAGCATTAAGGTCTGTGACTCTTAAATTACTTTTTGAAGTGCTCAGCATTTCCTCCTGTATTATTGCTGAGAAAAGAGCATAGCTGAATCGTATAGGGTGGTTCAGGTTGAAAATTGGTAGCAAATACCAGTGTCAGGTATTTGTCTCTAGATGTATTAAATTGAGATAAATGAAAAGAAAATGGCTTGGGGTGTTTTCATTTGGTGGCCATGTCGTTTCTTGGAGATACAGTTGCTCTGCTACAAAGAGGTCACAGAGGTAACATCTGTAAAATAAAGTGACAGAAGTATTATTTAGCATTTTTCTTCCTATTTTCAGTGATAGAGGTCTATAGCTCATTTTTAGTGGGGAAACTCATATTATAAGCAAGAGTTCATCAAAGTACAGTAGGATGTTATAATAGGAACTCACAGTTAAGAATTTAGGACATCTTTTTGCGCATTGAGTCAGAACAGACAGTCCTGATCCTGAGGGTCAGCAAATCAGAAATTTTTATTATGGTTTTTTTCTCTCCTTGGCCATTTTTTCTAATAACTTTGCTGGAATCACAATGCTTACAATATTCTAGCCCCAGTACCTCCAAGACTCATTTTGAGACTTTCTTGCAAATGTTTGGGATTTGTTTGGTTTTGTTTTGTTTGGCTTTATTTTGGTAGAGTTGTTGTGTTGTTTTTAAAATTACATTCCTTTACCACCTAAAGTATGGCTTAGAAGAAAACAATCTGCTTTGAGAGAAGCCCTTAATTCTGTTTAGGTTGAGAGAAAGTGGTATCATGAGAGTTAATTGGCCTCACTAGAAAAAGTTATAAGTCAGAATTGAAGTGCTGCTGCAGGCAAAACTGAATTTAGTAGAACAAAATTGTCAGAAACAAATAGCAACAGGATTTTATTTAAAACATTATTTTATTAAAAAAATGGTGGAATTGGTCAAGAATAAAATATAAATGGAAAAAGAACTCATCATAAACCCAGAATGTTTCTAGAAGGAATAACTCAAACACCCAAATTCTGTCAATGTGTAATTCTCATGCCTTTAAATGCAAATGTTCATGTTGTATGAACATGAATATTCTATGTTCCTTCTCCTTATGACATGACTCCATGGAAAAAGGGTGTGAACCACTATCTGATGTATTTCACCTTTTGTCTCTGGGATGCCAGAATTACTGCCCAGAGCTCACACATTTTTTAATTTATTTTTGTTCATTTTAAATGCCACTTTGTGGAGAATGTGGGAAGTTCCTGAATTTTTTTTTTTAATGTGTTCAGCTTACCAGTTTGCAGGCAACCACTTGGATTGGAGATACCTTATGCCAGAAATACACATTTAACCTGACGGGGTAAGTGTGAACGGAGAACTGAGATGGCTCAGTTACCACATCCAAAAGGCAATTCACATGGCAGCTTTTGCCTGGAGATTTTCACAAGGTGAATAAATGCTTACAAATCCAGAGTTCTGCTCAAATACAATGAGAGGACATGGAGATGGCACCTGAGGAACAAGAGCATATGCAATGTATGAAAGGTTACAGGAAGGATTTAGAAGATGTTACCTAAAGAGACTCAACGCCCTGCCCCTGGAGGGGCCATTCTCACTCTTCCAACCTCAGGACTGTGCGAGTAGACAAACAAAACCTGACAGTTTCCAAGAGCTGTGGGCAGGACTTGTCTGGTTTTTGAATCTGACAACTGAAACTCTCACCTGGGGAAGTTGTATGTGCACATTCTGTCATTAATTAGCTTGGACTGGGGCATTTGTGGGGTCTGGTGAGCCCTGACACACTGCATGAAGAGTCCCAGCTGGTGAAACATCTGGATGGATGATTTTCTTTTGCAAGTGATGAGAGTGTGTTCTGGAAGCTTAAAATGTAGCAGAGCAAATTGGTTCATGGTATATTGTTGAGTAAGGAATGGAAATGATAGGACCCAGTGAAGTACCTGATGTAGCTGTGGAAAGGTGGGAGAGGGAGCTAAGTTGCAGTGAGCTCACCAAGGTGCATCCACAGGCCTTGCTTTAGGAGAAAGACTGAAAGGAAAACAAGAGAGGAACTTGGTGGGGGCCTATTCTGATAGTGAAAATAAGAGGAAGCAGAAATTAGTCATAACTAGGATTCATTAAAGAGAGTAACTGTTGTCAGCTGCAGAAAAATGGAAGGACCACTTCAGGGTTAAATTCTCGGGCTCGTGAGAGGCTTGAATGGGCAGAACTCCAGCTGGATGATTAGGAGCTACAGCTGCAGAACTTGGGTGATAGAGAGAAGCAATGACTTTGAGGTCAAACAGTTGTAAAGAAATAGGCTTTATAAGAGGTGAGGATGAAATGCCTGTTCAAGAGTGGGCAAATAAATAAGCTAAAAAGGTGGGTGGCTGGTGGAAATATAAGCACACATCTGACTTTGAAGAGTTTTGATACTGCTTGTAGGATGTGTGAAAAACTATTCCCTCAGCAAGGCATACAGTCATTAAGTTTTGTGGCTGACCTGCAGAAATGTAATGAAACTCTTTCCTCAAATACAATCAATACAAGAGAAACACTCAGATGATGCACAATCACTTGGAGAAAAAAAATGGGTGTGGTGATCCAGCTAAGAAATGTGGAAATTAATGAAACCTATTGTGGTCACTACAGTGGTTGTTTGTGAAAATAATTGATTTAAAAATTTTATGTGCCTGGAAACTTAAAATTTAGCTAGTGATTAACAATATAAATTGCAGTTGTATTTCCAAAAAGTAGCATAAAAATAATGGCAAAAGCCAATATTCTATGGTAGTTCACAAATTTATGTGCATTTGAAGGACAGTGATGTCAGGAAAAGGACTGGTAACTTGTCAGGAGACCTGAGAATACAGTAGGTAAGTGGTAGGAAAATACATTTTCTAACAGCCTTTTTAGACAGCTTGTACTCTACTTGGTAGTGTTAACCAGATGAATGAGGTCTTAGGATGTGGGACTGTAGGAAATACAATTTGCTGTCAAGTCCACACCCTGCTGTCAGAGGCAGTAGGGTTGTATGTTTTTTACACAAAATAATTGTATTCATTTGTAAGGGCCTGGAGTTGTCATACTGATGATTTGTGTTGTAAAATGCTTTCATAGAATGGTTTGGTATGGAGAGAACCTTAAAGATCACCTAGTTCCATCCCCTTGCCATGAGACACCTTTTACTAGACCAGGTTGCTCAGACCTCCAATGAAACCTGGCCTCGAGCACTTCCAGGGATGGGGCATCCACGGCTTCTCTGGGCAACCTGTTCTAGTGCTTTATACAGTAGCATCCTTCCCTACAGAAATGCTGACTACTGGTTTGTGTTCAGAGATTAGAAGAGAGACCTTGGTCAGTGTTTGTAGGTTCGTACTCTCTGGGTATAGGAGCTGTATAAAGTTATAATGACTGCTGTGCTTTGTGTGCTGAAGTTGGTTGCTGCCAGCTTGGAACAAAATATAAGCATTGCTGCTCTAGCAGTGTTACTCTTCTTTCAATTGCTATTCTGTTCTGCTTCCTAAAACTTATCAACAATTTGGACAGGTCCAGGAATTGTCCCTCCCTCCCTCCATGTTTTTAAACTTCTCACCTGTTTTAGAGCCTGCTTTTCTCTGGGTGGTAATGGTAGTCATTCAGGTGGATGAGAGGTATGAGAGCATGGATCACAGCTTTCAGCTGGTCTTCGGTATATCAGGATCCCTTATGTGCTACAAACAGATTCTAAAGTAAACCAGAGCTGATACATTACACTTTGTTTCCAAGCAAGTCTGCTCTATAGTGATTACTGGAAAGCCCTGAACAGGTCAGGGTTTGGTCGACAGAAATTTTTCCAAAACATTTACGATGTGAGGATTGCTGTAAGCCAGAAACTACTGCAAACAGTGCCTCCTTGCATTTCAGACAAATCTAAACACACTTGTTGTGTTGACTAACATTTACACAGTCAAGTTTATCTTGTATTCTCTCACATTGATAATCGTCATGTAATCACCCAAGCAAGCTTTGCTTGCTTGCCTCCCTGTTTCCCCTCATATACAAGTGGAATGAAATGTGTCTTCTTGTCTTCAGACTGTTGTCTTTTTTTTTTTCACTTTATAAAAAAAAAATCCCCGAAACCCAAAAGCTTTATATTTCTGTTAATTAAAGTTCTCTAGTTTGCCTGCACATAAACTTGAGGTTGATTGTATCATTAGATGACATGAATATGATACTGGTCATGAAACCTTTGTGAGTTCCCATTTTTGAATTTGCACATGAGAGCTTGGTAACTGCTGGCTCAAAACAGCCAAGGTACATATTTTGTGTGAGGTCTTTTCCACTGATGTTAACAAAAAAGTTTCCTCTAGCTTTGGGTTGTATAAATCCTTGTGTCCTGAAAGGTAGCATAAACAATTGCAATGGGTACAGCAATGGCTCACAGAAATCGTGTAAACTAATGTGGAGAGGGATGTTAGCAGTGTGGTTAGCTACTGTGATCTGTGCCATCAGCCGTTATTTCAGCAATGGTAAGTGGCAGATTAAATTCTCAGTGGAATTTTCCTTTCTTCTTTCAGGCAGTGCTTGCAGCATGTTTGTCCCTTCTCTAAATTTCAATGAATATATCACAGTTCTTAGCAACAAAAATGTGATCTTTTGTCAAATTTTATGCTGTGTAATGTTTCTATCAGAAAGGAGTATGGAAAGAAATTGGTACAAGAATCCCCTTCCCATTCTTCCTAAAGAAATCTACAATCAGTGATAAAAACTCTTTTCCTACTCTTTGTATCTAAGATACTGGAGCACTTTCCAGATGTTAATTAGGCTTTACAACGGGTTGGAAAGTAGGAAAAAAATTGTTAGATTCTCTTCAAAAACGTATCAAGTTCTGAGTAGAAAGACAATATCTGTTTTAATGCTAATTGTGATGCTATGAAATAATCTGAAGGAGGAAATCGCGCATATAGTGACAGCCAAAATATTTGAGAAAATTAGGAAGGAAAGCAGTAATTAATTGGAAAAAATTGCTTGGAGCCTGGAGCTAACACACCTAAATTTCAGAGAAAGTACCACGAATTTCGTAATGATTATATGCAGAACTATCCTTCAAAATTTTTCCTTGTACCGGTAATAATTTTGATATGTTTACAAATTATTTTATAAATCCAGTCTGAGATGTAATTATTAATACGGTATCTGACAACAGCAACCTAATGTTGCCTTGTAGCAAACAACTGCCACATCCAAAAAACAGGAGCAAGATTAATTTGTACTGTTCCTAAAGAGTCAAATGTTCTGTTGGCTCAAGGCAAAACCCTTCTTTTCTCTCGTTGTGCAGTGTGCCAGTGGCTGACTGGGAGGCACGGGAGCCCAGGGTTAGATGTTATGCATTGCACACTTTAATGCTAATCCTAAAAGAAGCAATCAGTGCACCGTCTGCTTTCACCTCAGCATCTGTTTCCTCTCTTTGGGGCAGCAGCCGAGGTGGTGAGAGTATGGAAAGGTGCAGTGGCTCACACCTCCCGTGCAGCAGTGGGAGTGCAGTACAGAATGCACTCCCCCAGCTGGGGCCCCAGGTCACTCATAGCCTGCTCTGCACTCTGCAATCGATGGATTTATTTTAGTTTCTGGCAGCCGTGGGACAGGTCTCCAGTGTTCAAAACCAATATTAGCTGATTTTTTCCTTTCATTTTTAATACATTGAGATAGATTAAAATGTTGTTATTGCCTTCTCTGCAAATTAAATTTTATTTCCAAAAGGTCTTAATCCTTGCTGCAAGCTTTCTGGAGTAACACTATTGGTTGAATGTTAATGGTACTTAAAATCCATGCAATTAATATATTTATGGACTTAGAATGATAGATATTGTCCATAAAGTCTGAAATTGTGGGAGGGTTATATACACTTAGTCAGTGTTTAACTGCATACATTTTAATAAGATTTTAAATGTCTAATTTGTGTTTTTATTTCAAATAGCAATAACATAACAATTGTGTACAAAGGGGATTTATAAACTTAAAAAAAAGCCCAACCCACATAAATTTCACAATGTGTACTAATGCTTATTATCCTAATTACAGTGGTCCCTTTTGAGGCAAGCTTTGGTGTAAAATAATTAATTTTGATGCCTGCAGCCTAACATGTGTAAGTTGCTTCTGCCAGTTGTCTTATTGTAGAGCCCACAAGGGTGGAAACTGATACTTAAGTATATTTTGTTATTCTAATCAGTCTTTTCATAGATTTATAAGCCTTATCTGCCTTAGGGGGGGATCAGAGCATACAGTGTTACACGAGGTTAATATGTTCCCAGGTAAAAAAAAAAAAAATAAGAGTTCCCTAAAGCATATAGGAATACAGAATTGGATTCATTTTGAATTAAGTTGGCTAGAACATATTAGCATTTTCTAGCGCATCACTATCTTCTTTCCCAGGTTTGGGTTACTGGTGTTACATTTGGCTAACTTTTGCACATTTGCTCTAACATGGGTTAGAAGTCGATCTTGGAAAGGCATTATCAATTTGAAAAAGACTTCAAGGCATTCCCAGTGATTGTGATTGATGGGGATAGTAGATGATTAAATCTACTTGAATATTGGAAACAGCTTTTAAATAAAGACAGCCTGCTGGGGGTTAGTGAGGTGCTGAGTGCTGGTAGCTTCTGCCTGCCCTGCGTTTGTGGAAAATGCCAAGCACTGGAGGTGGAGGTTTAAGTGGGAGGAGGTGAGACAGCCCAGTTATGCAGGCTTCTTTTTCCTGGCGTTGTAGCTCATTTGGTTTTAGTGTCATTTGTATCCCAGTGACATAGGAGGTTACAAATGGGTGCAGGTTCAGTATTGAGCCTCTTTCAGCCTGCTCTTATGCTGAGAATAATGAAATTAAAGCAGCTGGCAGAAATGTTGGTATTGACCAACTACTTTGTTGAGACTGCTCCACGGTGCTTGGTACCTCCAGCCAGAGATCTCTGACTGACAAACTGTTGTCCAAGACCTTTGAACAGCAGAAAAGAGGCTCTGCCCTTCCTTAGTAAGGCAATGTGGCCCACTGTGATTAGCCTCACCTTAGGGAGCTCACACTTAGCTCAGTGCTGGCAAGTAAGAGACAAAAACATTGTCTAACACTGGCAGGAGGAGCAGCAAAACAAGGGAGCAGAAATAAAATGAGAGATAATGTTTTAACCAGTTATAGGAATGGTTTTGAAGGAGATTATATTGGGCACATACATATTCTTCTATAAATGTAGTTTCTGCCAGAGAACTGTATATTGCTTGTTTGCTTGTCAATAAGAAAATAGGCATTGTGACTTTTAAAAAATATTTCTATAATTTGATTTGGCTCATCTGTAAAGATGAGATCCATTCTAAATTATTCTTTGAGAGTGGCTAGAGGAATTGGGATATCTTTCTCAGAATATGTACTTTCTCTTACATCTTTACACATTATGAAACTTGGACTGAGTAAGAGCTAGAGTATGTATCTGGGATCACAGGTATTTTAGCCTTGTTTTTATTTATTGTTCTTTTTGTTTCTTTTCAAGTGTTCTAAGAGAATGCAATGTAAAACTCTACTTTCCTTTAACTAGACCAGAAGAATTCTAAATCTACGTGAAATCCACGATGTGTAGAAAATCAGATTATTACTAAAAGCTGCTAAGGAGGAAAAGCTACAAAACATAATTGGGAGTTTAAAGGGAAGAAGTTTGTTTTTAACTTTGGTGTAAGACTTGGGTAAGTTTTCTGGATCTTTGGAGAGGTTTTGCTCTTTGTTATGCTTAGGGGTTAAGAGCCATGTGGTAGCAAGATGTGGAATTTCTGATGTTCTGCTTGAGGCCCTCACCTCACTGCTGCCTCCTGGAGTGTGTTGATTCTACAGAGGCGGTAGATAACTTTAATCTGAAGTGAAGCGATTCATTTCGTATTGTTGCACACTTATTTTCACCCGTGAAAAGATATGAAGTGAAATTGCTTTTTCTTGTGTTCTAAAGCAAAATGTGAAGGTTTTTGTTCTGAAAATGCGAAGTAGTTAGCAGTGCCACATGAGTCAGCTGTGTGGAAGACCACAAACCCTTTGGAGCCTTCATGTGGCTAACAGAGAAATGATGCTTTTTTCCCCAACACTACTAAATGCTAATAGAGAAATGGTATTGGAATGTCAGTGAAAGGTGGGTTTTTTTTCGTTGCTCAGTGTAAAATCTACATTGTAGTAGTTTGGATGAAGAGCCAGGTACTGATGCTACTGGCTTTGACTGTTCCTTCCAAAATTAAAGTTTCAGATTAGATAATACAAAAAGATGCCTTCCATTAATAGAAGGTGACATTTCTAATAGAAATGTCACTTATCTAACACCTTCAAGTTGTTTCTCTGTTGCTGGCACACGGTTGACTTTGGGTGAGCGGCTATTTATCTAATGTTGCTCATCAGTGAGGGCTGTAAAAATTGAAAACAGAACTGCAAATGCCCATGTGGCCATCTCTTCATGTGCATAAATGGCCTCTGAACAAAATAAAGGACAAGGTCTGGTACTTCCTGTCACTTTTTGTTATAACTGAAATTGAGCAAGATATGGTATCATGCAGGAGAGGGAGAGACAGGATTTACTGCAGATGTGAAAGCACAAACCTAGTAACTAGTTCATCATTTTGGTAAACTCTGAAGTGTTGCAAGTGTGAGATATTTAATGAAAATCTTGTTCCCAGTTGCCTTGTAATCAGTTTTTGTTGTTTTGGTCAAAGTAAACTTCATATCCTAGTTCAGTATCAAGAAAATGCTCATCTGTTTTAATTAACACTTTGAAGATATGCATTTGAGGCTGTTTAGAGTATGGTCTTTCCATGTCTTATTTTGTATGTGAAAAAAATTCCCAGAAGCAGCAAGGTGCACACTTGTGTATTTTACAGCAAGTGATAAGAAAATTCTTTGTGGGTATCCTTCCTGTTTCTGATCTGCTACATATTTGTCAGTTTTCTAATTAAAATGGGTAAAGGACACCCAGATATCTGGTTTTAATTATGGTGTTTATTGGATAATACGTTGCAGATTCCTCTTATTCACAAGTGTTTTGTCAAAACATGTGTTGCATTGTTCTCTTACTGTGTTAATGTAGTGCAGTTGTCACAGCCACAGTATCAGATGTGTTTGCCAAGTGGTCAGTGGCAGCACCAGCAAGAGTTAAGGGCAAAATAAGAGATCCAATGGGACTGGATCCACTTCTACAAATACTGCCAAATTCAGAGGGAGTGATACTGATAAGCAAGAGCTTGACTAAAGGTTAGAAATGCACAGGCAGTGGCTGCTGTATTCTGTTCTTCAGTCTCATAAAATTAATACTTCAGTAACTGAATGAATGTGATTCTTTACAGTGAATCTGTCTCCTGTGCAGAATGTGGGTTTGGATGCACTGTGATACTGAATCACTTCTGTGTAAGGGGACATGTCACAGGCTATTGCTAAATCTTTTGCTAATGAGTCCTGATGGAATGATGAAACCAGTTTTAGGCAAAAGTACTTTTCTCTTACGGAACAAATTTTTGGAAGATGCACCTTTCACAATGTTCTCTTGAAAATCTCTTCCATATGGAATTTCTCAATATTTCAGTATTTTGCAGCCCCTTGTACAGACATCATCTTGTGATTTATGAATGTTCTTTTGTGTTAGTTACCATGCATGGGTGTTAACTTTGGATACATACACGTATATTTTTTTAATCCTGTGCTTTGTCCTTTTTGTAGCTGCTGTGATGACTCATTCTTATCTGATGGCTTATTGGTTTTGATAATAAGTTTTCTGCAAATAAAAGACAAAGTGTTTTTAAAATACAGGACTGAGTACATTGTGCTAGCAAACAGCCATGTGTTTGTTGTCTTCTAAACTGTGAAAACTTCACTCCAGGTCACCTGAGTTCTTCTGAGACTTGCAATTACTTTCAGTGTTTTGTTGAAGGTCCCTCCCTCTCTCTGGACTCCCTTCTGCACTCCAGCTGCAGTCTGTGTTCTGTGACTCCTTTGGTTGATTATCTGTCTGTCCCACCTTGTCTGCTTGTAACTTTGCAGTTAACTTGGTCTTCCTCCTTCAGTACCAATGCAATCTCATCCTTATGCCAGTGGACCTTTAACTTGTGTGGCTCAAATATAGACACACAAAGCAAAATCTGATGACTGTGAGTCCTGGCTTTGCCTGAGCTAACACGGCCTAGGCAGCCTTGCATGCCTTGGAGTTCAAGGCAGAATTTGCCTTTCAGTTTAGCACGAAGGTGGCTGCAGGAAAATGTGTAGGCTTGGTTTCTGACAGAACTGCATAATATAGATGTTCCCTCTGCAGATCTCCTTGACTTTGGCCTTTTAATCACTTTTACTCAGGGAGTTAGATTCTCTTTTATCCAGAAATCATAGATAATGCTTTTGTCCTGTTTTTCTATCTATTTATTACTGTTCCTATTTGCATCATGAAACACTGTTGTATCTCTAGGCTAGAACTGTGCATTGTTTACTCTTCTACATGGAGAAGATCCTGACCTGAAAAGACACTTGATATTTTTTGACTGTGCCTGCTGTTAGAAATTAGCTTTCAGAAAATCAGTGTGTTATGTGGGTTTCTAGAAAAATAGAAGGCACCTTCCTGACTGAATCCTGCCACATCCTGTGTGCTATATAATATTTTGTTTGGTTTTTTTAGACTATTCACATTTTTCTGCATTGACTGAGAGATGGTTGCCCTGAAGAATAAATGACGCAAATACAACACAATGCATATATAAGTACTGTCAATAAATACTAGTTTTACTGGGTTTTAGCTTTAAAAACACTTAAAATATGGCACTTGGTTTCAAAGAGGAATAGGCTGATTGTGGGCAAATTGTTTATAAGATTATATCTCCTTTAAAAAAATTTAAAAAAAAAAACAAACCCTCATAAAACTATTAGCATTTCAGTACTCTCTGGATGTTTCCTTCTTCCCATGCACACCCTCAAGAGCATGCAATGGAGAGAGCTAATACCTGTTCCTTTCTTAAGAATGCATTCAATCCCCCTGAAATACCATGGCTGAGTAGCAGTTTATTATTATTCTTTCTGCTGTTAGAGAATTAATGAACAATAAAGCCAACATTTCATAGCTAAAGAATAGGATGTCCACATTTCAAAGTGTGGTTCTTATCAACTATTCTTTTGTTCATGAAAATCAAGGAATGCCTGAATACTATATAGGCTTATGGTATCCCAAGGTGTCAAAAATCATCATGTTGCATATTGAAAACTGTTCTTGGAAAGTAGAAAGAGTGTAGCTTTAAAAAATATACAAATGACTTTTGTCTGCCATTTAACCATTGCCTAATTAAATACACAATTGTGTTTTCTGCATATTTTATTAATGTTACTGTCGAAGAGTGCATGACATTTTTACTATTAGAATAATTCTGGGGTTTAACTTTTTGTTTTTATGCATGAGGAATATGGCACTGGTCTATGTGTAATCAAATACTGACTTTACATGAAATTCCAAATGTGTGTATGGCTAATAAGAAAAATATTTTTGCAAGCTGACCCTTCAGAATCTTCCAGGTTGTTTATCTGCTGATAAGTAAGCATCATTTTGTTTTTATTTTTTGTTTCCTGTAATTCCAATAGAAAGTAAAACCTTATGAGCTAACAAATACCCTTCCTTGAGTTATGGTTCAAACACAAACCCTGGTATTTTTGGTGTTTTCCTTCAAGATATGTGCTATTTTAGATTAAAGACTAGGTGATGATACAGAGCTGTAGCCAGCTGCTCTCTGCTTGATGAGTCAGGTAACTCCCCAGCGATTTTTCTAGGCAGTGTGAATCATATCCATTTTGGTGCATTTTGTGCTCCACTTTTGGCATCTTGTGCATCATTTCCCTTCTCAAAAGAGCAGAGACTCAGTGGTACCTGAGTAAGGAGTTCTTGAGAAAAAGAGCCAGCCCCTTCACTGAGCAGTCTCAGTGATGCCCCACACTGACAGAAGGTCCATATGAAGCTCACACCCGAACTGAGCAGGGCAGCACGTCCCCTGGTGCGTACCAAGCTGTGTCCTGGTGTGAGGAACTGTCCTGGTGCCTGCCCTGTCCTGTGTTAGTTTCCACAGAGCAGACTGTGCAAAGTCTGTCTGGAGGAAAGCATGGCTCCTCCTAAGAGAGCTCAGTTACTTCTGTGGATTAGTATTTCTTTGCAGTGTCTCTTGGATTGTTTTCAGGAGAAGCTCATCAGAGAGAAGGGATAATAGAAACTATAAAAAAGCTTTCTTGACATTTGCTCCCCTTCTATGCTGGATGTGTCTTTTGGGTTTTCTGGCAGTAGTTTTTACATGTATCTCTTGTTCTCTCAGGCTCCCCTAGAAGCTCTTGGTGGTTTCTCTGCTGTAGTCGTCCCAGCTTTGTTGCACTGCTCTATTCCCTTGTCAGCAATGACAGCAGCTTCTAGCTGATAAAAGAAAAAAGTTCTATTTTAAAGCTTTTTGTTTACTTTCTAAAATAGAGTCAATTATACTGTTGCTCCAAAGGAGACAAGAAAGGCCCTCAGACCTCCATTTCAGCACCTAGAAACAGCCAAGAATATTATATTATTCCATCAGCTCCAATGATTAGTCATGGCACTCTGGTAGTGACACAGATCAATACTGCTTTTCTACCTGGGTATGGAAATTGCTTTTGCAGGTTGGAATTCCTGCTCCCTGGTTTCTTGTAACCCAAAGTGATCCATCTTGTGCACACAGTGTCTGTCCCGGGGCTCGCTGGAGCTGTGACGCATTTCTGTGCTGCTCGGGAAATGAGTCTCATTACCTCTGAGGACAGTGTGTTGTCATTGCTGTCACACACACATGCTGTACTGCCAAACAGCTGTTAGGAATGTGAGATTCATGTTCTGCTGCATTTATTTCACACTTCACACATTTGTTCTCGCCTCCAAAGTATTACATGGTGCTGTGTCTAATCATATTTTCATTTGCAGGCAAAGGAGATTTGCAGAACATCTCTGTGTGAATGATTTACATTAGCAATAAAATAATTTGGTATATTTGAGGAGGCTGATAAAGTGGATTCATGCTATACTAACAGACTCAATCCTAAATTAATAAAAATTCATACCTCTTGACAATCTGTTGAAAAACAAATGCTAATGCAAATGTTTAAGTGAGTTGAGTATATATTTAATTTCATAGAGAGCTATATAAAAACCTTCTTATATACCTTTGACACATTGATTTCTAATGTGACCTGACAGCTACTATTTGTATAAACAGCTACTATATATAAAAATGAGATTAAAAATAATGAAAGATCATAAATATAATTGGGAAAAGCCTGTTTACTTTCAATTGCAAAGCTTCATAAATACCAGTGACTGAAGTCTATTCTACTACATGCTGTGCTAGAATCTTATTTGTCTGATTTATTTAACGAATTGCTGAATAATTCAGTTCTAAAATACAGGAGACACTGTACCAATAATGCTTCAGAAAGCAAAAGATTTTAAATATATTGTAATACAACGGTATTAAATGTACTACAAAATAGGTACCAAACAGCAAAATCTTGTAATTGTACATTATTTAGGTGTGTAACTGGACACTTTTATTGTGTAATCTGCTTTCATTTGTGTAAACAGCTGTATTGGTAAATAAGGACTTAACTGCATTTAACACCCATAAAATTACTTATTGCTTCCAAGCTGAGCAAATTAATTCCTTTCCAGTATGGTAAAAGAGAGGATTGTCTTTTGGTTCATTTTTCTTGTTACAAAGGACTCAAAGAGCACCTTCCTGTTAATCAGGGATGGATAGCAAAAGGGTAGTAATGGAGAGAGACCAAGAGAGCTCCAAAATGGATTAAATGAACTTTAAAAATTTTAGTGAGTGTCTTCTGGGGCTCTGCTCTGTTTTCCAGCATGGTGGGTGAGAGAGAGCAGAGCTGCCATCCTAAGAGAGCAGCAGAGGAGAGGAATCCCTCCTTCTTGAGTAACCCCCCTGCAGCTCTGCTGGCTGCTCCCACTGAGAGCGTGGCTCTGCCTTCTCGAGGGCACAGCTGCTGCAGGGATGGAGCTATAAAAGGCTGCCAAATCTCACACTGTGGGTCACGTTCTTCCTGCTTATTGTTTCTGGGGAGCTTCATCATGGGACCTGTATTTGACCCTGTTGTGCTGTGTATGAGCTGCTGTCCAAGTTAACTTTAGTGGTACAAGTGTGGCCAAAATCAGGCAACTGACCTGCCTGTGGTGGGTACTCACTGTGTGAGCAGCTGGGCAGCCGGTGCTAGAGGTCTCTTTTTTAGCAGAACCCCATGAGGTTTGCAAAATTACCTGTACTTTCCCCAGTACTAGCCAAATAAAGAGTATGATAATAGTAACAGGCAGCTTGTCACACTCTTTCTAGACTAATGCCACCATGTCATTCCTGAGATTTCATAGAAGGAAAGAAATACGTGATTTTTATTTTTTCTAAGTTTTCTAGACATAGGAAACCTAACTTGTTCCTTCAACCCCAAGTCCTAGTTGCCTAGTGTATGAAAGGAATGACTACTTTATCTAAATTCCTGATTTACCAATCTAATTAAAAAATAATTGCCTAATATTACTCTGAACAAATTTCTCAGTTTTATCCAGAACAAGCCAGTGGATTTCCCTTTATCCATTTTTTCCATTCAATTACCTGCCTGTGTTGAGGTATTTCTCAACCTGCCTGTGTTGAGACCACAGTTCCTTGACTGACTCTTAGAGCACGTGGGGAGGGAACTCTGCATGACTGTGAGTGGACAAAAAGGCAAGAGATAAAACTCCAGAGCGAGCAGCACAGGTAATGTCTGCATGACTCTCTACTTGGGGCTGGCAGTCAAAACTCGAGAAAGAAGTTATTGAGCCATCATTTACAGCTCCCTAAAATTGCTGTGTCAGTGTGTGGTGGTCAAAAGAGCCAACAAAGTATTGGGCAGCCTTGGGAAAGTTTTTGAGAGGGAGGCAGAAGCCAGTGCCTGTATCTGTAAGGATGTTAAAGTGAATAGTCAGAGATGTGTCCTCTGACATTCCTGATCGAGGTGAGTCGTAGACACCGGGCAAAGCAAAGGGGCTCTAGAGAGCGTGCTTATGTGCTCTTCCCAAAAGTCTCTTTCAGTGCTGCCCTGTGAATGTACGCACAGGGCCCTGGTCCCAATCCTTGCATAATCAGTTTAAATCTTGCTTTTGTCTTGAGTGGATATATTGGAGCAATCCCTCAGCTGTCAGGTAGAATAATTTCAGAGCTGTTTTGTCCACATTTGAAGATAAGAGTTCATACAAACAAACTGAGGTTAATATGTTGCCTCTTAGTGTATTTCCCACAGTAAGACGGAAACATATCCTTAAGAGGAGGTGCTTTTTATATTTAAGAAAAATGGTTAACCACTTTTCTGTACCATCATTAATATTCTGCTTGGATAAAATCCAATGATGAACAACTTCCTGATGGAAGAGGTCATGGCTTTTCCCCCTCCCATAAGTATTAAATGTCAGTAATATGTCTGAGAGTAGTGATGCAGATAAAGATTTAGAGTCATGGGGCTAGTGACATTGAAAGAGTAATGTAAATTTTCTGCTTTTAAAAGAGGTACAAAGTATATTTATTATTAGGAGCAGGGCAAGAAATTAAAATTCTTTGAATTTCTTGTTGTACCTACAGTACTCTAAGCCTGGCAGAGCTTCTACCCATGTAAGGGAATGTGTTAGTGGAATTCTGTTTGTGTTGTGTAACTGTGCAGAACGGTGGCATATCAGACACAAGACGTTACGAGGGAAAGAAAACCTTTAGCAGTTTTCCTGTTATTTGAAAGTAGCAGAAGTTTAGTCAATTTAAAGTCCTCATGAATGTCTTATACTGATGGGTGGAATCTGTTTTGTGGCTGGCAATACCCATTCCACAGTCTTGCTTCCAGCAGTATTGTTTACTTCAGCTACAGTGTGGCTGGACATTTTAATTTAGATAAAGAAATAATTTATTTTTGTTCTTGCATAGTGAAGCAAAGTACTTTTTTTTGGTGTGGGTTACCAAAAAATAATGCTTTTTCTGATCTTTTTTTCTTGGTTAGTATCATGGAACTTTGATTCGTTGAGGGAGAGCCGTTAATTTGTACACTGAAGACAGCCTGATAGGATTTTCTTTTCCTGCATCATTACTGGGAACACTGTCAGCATTTAATTAAGAGTTTAAATTTTAAAAAATTATTTTATTTCTAAATGAAATATGTGGCCTTTATTAAAGCCTTTAAAGGGAAGACTTTGGTCTCAGAAAACATCATAAAGCTAAAGTGATGCTTTTTTCCTTGACAACCCATCAGACTTGTGTGGTCATTTCCCCTTGGCGTCAGACCTAAACTGTTATGAGATTTAAGTTTAAATGTGTGAAAAATGGAGAAATGAGTGGATGATTCAGAACTCTTGCTACCTTTGTCTGGGGGAAAAGAAAAATAGCTTTCAAGAAAAGTATTTGGATCAATTATTAAATTCAGTAAGAGAGATGAGATTTTTATTTCAGAAAGTGGCCAAATTCAATTCAGAAGCTGATGTTTTAAGGCTTTTTTTCTCTAGACCACAACACAATAAAGCTGGTGTTTCCAGGGAAAACCATTTAGCTCCTGAATGGATATATGGGGTAAATTATTCTTATTTCATGTGATTAATATCAGGCATTTAGGAGACATATAAATTTGTCCTACTGATAGATTGTAATAGGCACATTTGAAACATTTAAACCTTTTTTAGAGAAATATCCCCAAGCTAAACTGGGGCCAGAGAGCTACAGAAGAGCAGGGGCTTGGGACTTATGCCACTGACTTGAACATGTTCAAGGTTTTGGTCCAGTTGACTTTAAGTACCAAATGAATTATTAGAGAGCTGGAGCTGGGGCTGCTCTCCAGTGTTCTGGAGCACAGAGCAGGAGCTGGATGTTTGTTTCCTGTGGCTCTTTTCAGATGGTTACAACATTGCCCTGTTTTGGTGGGCTCTGGCATGCTGCTGATTTTACATGACGATCACCTGTCTGAAACCAAAAATTCTTGGAAGATTTTAATTAGAACTTTGTATTGAATTCTGAGAGAATCTGTTTTCATGGTTTATTTAAGAAAGGAAGATATATTTCAAGGAACTTTTATGTTAGAGGCCCTATGCTTCGGAGCAGGAGCTTCCTGTGTGAAACATGGTCATAATCAATTTTTGCATGTGCTGTTTTGTGGAAAAAAGAAAAAGCAACTTCTCCTTTCCTAACTCCTTATGCCTGAGACCTTTCTGTGTTAGGCCTGAAGGCAAGGAGTGTGTGCTCTGATGCTTTGTGAGGAAAGCAGGGAGGCTGTGGGTGTCGTCAGTCCACAATGTGAGCGGTGGGGATTTCAGTGTAGATCTGCAAATTCCAAGTCTTGTCTCTGTGCATTTTTTGTTCTCTGTTCTGTCATGTAGGAACTGATTTTTCTTCTTCTTATGCATGCATCTGCAAGCTGGTGATGATGATAAAAATTATTTTTTTAGCTAATGGGGTTTCTGGGCAAAAGTTGTTGTGGCAAGCTGTTGCTAACAAATCTTGTTTATAAAATGGATCCAACCACTTTTATCTGTTATTTGGCCTGGTAAGGTCAGCCTAATAAATGTCTGGAAGCAGAGAGGCAGTTAGGTGTTTTACCTTCACTTTGCCAGCATAAGGCATGGTTTAAAGTTTCCCCTCTTTCTGGGACTATACACAGAAATAAAACATCTCAAATGCTTGGTTCTGTAAACATTCCGTTGGCCAAAATCCATGTAACTGAAGGAGAGCCCTAGCTGTACTCCTGTTTGGAAGGCAAAGTGGTTTACATATGTGGAAGTTGTGTTCCAGCCCTGGGAAGACGAGACCCGTACTCAGTGTACAAGAAGGTGCTCTCTGTTCTCCAATCCTGTGATCTTGTGGTCTGTACTCAATAGTGAACAGCCAATGTAATTTCCTGGCTAAGAGGCCTTTTAAGAGGTGCTTGCATGTGCTAAAGTAGTTTCCACAAAGCCTTAAACAGACCTTAATTCTGGAGAGGCCTTTGAACATACATGTCTGACTTTATCAGTACTGAATCATTAGGGCTGCTTGCCATGGTGCATGTCTTCATGTAGTAATCTACCTTTTTTACTAAACTGTTCTGAATTAAAGACAATATAGAAATGGTTTAAAAGGATATGTTTGGCCTTTTATGAAAGGGTTCTTGCTTCGCATTTAGCCCTTGTTGCTGTGCAATAAAATTAAATAGTAAATTCTAAAATCCATAAAGTCAACTGAAACCTTTTAAAGATGAAATTCCATCTGGTTCTCTTAGGCTTTGTGTTTTACTGTGTTGTGTTACCAACCTAAATCTATTTGTGCAAGTGGTGCTTGTAGTGACAGAACTATACAAAAACCTAAGAGGTATCCATGGAAGTGTCATAAAGAGTTTATGATGTTCATAAGGAGACTGTCACCACCACGCCAGTCTTTCATTTAAGAACGGCCTTCTTTGCAGACTGATGGAGTAATGCAAAATAATCCTAAATGGGTCTTCAAGATGGAGTTCTTATGAAGTCATGTGGCATGGTTGTAATTTTGATGTGTCCAGCCAGCTCCTCCACTGAGCATGGAAGTAGGAGGGAGTTTGGCACTGAATTGTTTGGGCCTCTCCAAGTGCTTTCAGAAGTTTTCCAAGTTATTTGGAACAGGATCCTTTAACTGTTAAGCAATACCTAATTTTTGTAGTGGAGTTGTAACACTTGGAGAAAGGGAGAGACACAAACATTTAAAAAAACCGAAGTAGGTAACCAATAGAAATGACCCAGAAAGTACCTGACAAGTTTTTTTTGCATTGCAAAGTTTATCTTAATTAAATATACTGAGATATGTAAAGTGGATGGAAAGATTTCATTGCTTCTACACAGTTGATATGTTTCCAAACGTGTATTCCATTGACCTGGCCAACTTCAAAATAATGTGTTTTCCTTCTTGGCACAAGAGATCTCTTAGTTATTTAGATAAGGTATTCTTGGTGAGCTACATTCTCTGAATAATTATAGCCAGTATTTTTCTTTTTATGGTGAGTTAATGGTGGCCTTCTGTGACCACTGGTGTTTTTTTCAGATAATTTCTTTTTTCTCTATGGGCAATTTCTACAGATTTTATGTTATTTAAATGATCTGTTTTCATGGAAGAGGTCATGCCCACCCAGGAATATCTCAGGGCAGTGATTAGGATAATCTTGAACCACGGGATGAGAGACCCAGCCTGAAGCTTGAGCTCCCGGAGTGAGGTACAAACCCTTTCTCAGATGCATGGTTACAGCTGCTATCATACTTATGAAGGCATTGTTATCTTCTGAGACATCATGTGCAAACCAAAATACATTTGTTAAGTCAGTGAGCTCACGAACTTTTTTGGCAACTGATATTTTAAAAAATTATTGTTGGATAAAATTTAGCAAACTAGAAACAAATTAATGATTTAGTTTCAGTTCCCATGAAAATATGTATATTTTTTTGTTTGTTTTTCTGTGTGTGTGTGTCTAGTGTTATACTTTGACATCACTGAGTGGTTTCTATGGAGCATATTTGGTCTGAGCACAAAGGATTGTTCTCTTCTATGTGTATTTGGACTTTTTAGTGCCCAGCCTTCACCCAAACTCTGTGAAAGTTAAGTCTGGCTTCCTTTCAAGTAATAGAAAGTCTACCTCCTTCCTTCAAAAACTGGAGGAACCTAAAGAGAAAATTTCGCTATCCTCTCTAGTAGGGGCAAGTGCGTGCTGGTTACTTTAGGAGTAAAAACAGGAGATGGTGATGTCTGTGCCGATGCTCTTAACTCTGGTCGTTTAGCAAACATGCAGATTTCAAACAAGCGAAAACCTGGGAG
This sequence comes from Oreocharis arfaki, assembly GCA_013398015.1. Lineage (NCBI taxonomy): Eukaryota > Metazoa > Chordata > Aves > Passeriformes > Paramythiidae > Oreocharis > Oreocharis arfaki. Next base: position 108,983 of record VZRR01010171.1, read on the forward strand.
TTGTACTGTGTTTTTTTCAGACGTGGTGTCCTAATTTTTGGGTCTTACAGACCATAAGCAATCTCCTGTTCAGCTCTGTGGAGCTTTGAGTATGTTTTGCCAATCTTAATCTGATTCAACCCTCATATTGGTTTAAATTAGGAAAATCAGGATATATTTCATCAGATGGAGTGATGTGAAAGGATGGCTGGACTCTCAGGTACATTGCTGTACTATTAAATAAAATACCCTTTTTAGACCATGAAAGACAAAAATTGATATTTAGTTCCTCTATATGTTTAGAATAATGGAGTCTTTATAGACCAGCTGCTGCTTCTAACCTCCCTCAAGACTGGTTAAAATGAAATCATAAGCATCGATTCATGAGGGGGAAAATGTAATATGGAAAAAAACATCAGCCCTGCCAGCAGTCTTGCTGGCTCCTGGCAACATGGAAACATGAATGGTGGCAGGCATGTATGCCTATGCAGACATTGAGCTCTATACACTCTCTATAAAGTTTGTCAGTTTTCTGTTCTTGGGTCACTTTTTAATGTAATGCCCATTTTCATTGTTGTAAGAATTGAGTAAATACTTTAAATGAAAATAAATTGTTTACCACCAGCCATCCTGCCCTGAATCAATACAAACAATAAAAGGTCTGCAATGTGTGTGATATCTGCTTAGTAGATTCTCTTCTGCATATGAGCACTTTCTGAGCAATAAAACTGATGAAGCTTGGCCTCCCTCCATTATCTCATGTGGTGCTACAATTCTGCCTCTGGACAGGAGGACACACCAGAGCTGTCCATGTGAACTCTGACCTGCTGGCTTCTCCCAGGCTTGCTACTTCTTCTGATGGCTTACAAAGTCTTGGGAAGCCCTGACTCTTGGCTGCTGCACATGAAATTAGTGGCTTTGGGGGCATGTAGGGCAGAAATTGTCTTGTACAGAGATATGAGCTATGCCATGGTGGAGCTGTGGACTTTCTCTTACTTGTTCTAGTTTAAATAACTTGTATATTTGTGTTTTATCATGAAATTTGGGCAGGCAATTACTAATATGTTGTTCCTTTTGTAATGCCAGTGAATTTTAGAGAAACTGAGATGAAGGAGCAGACAGTGCCAGAAACAAAAGCAGAGCATGGATCTTCCAGTTTCCAGTCCTCTACTTGCTAAGGCGTGGATAATCATACCATCAGTTGAACTGGTAGAGCTGAAATAAAAACAGGCTTTAATATTCAATGGAACCTCATTCTTCAGTTAAAATGCGTTTTATAATCTATAATGCCCAAGCAAAAAATTGTTTCCTACTAGCCAAATTTATATTAGGTAAAAGAATAAGAATCCAGAAAAAAAAACCAAAACAACAACCTTTATGCTTAATCTGTAGGCAAAAAATAGTAAGTTCTGAATCGCCTCCCTTTTTGCCATTTAAAAATATTTTTCTATTAATGGAACTTCTTTGTTTTGAAAGTGCCTTTTTTTTCCCCTCTCAGGAGATTTCTTTTAACATGGGAAAACTGAAAAAATACTTTAAATAAAATACATGATAATTTCAAAGGAGTCTTGTCAAGACAGTAAAAATAAATGGGGAGTTACAATTTAGATTTATTATAGAGTTGTGGAGGGGGAAGCCATCTGTGTTATCTGATTTAAACATAAACACAGCAAGCACTTCTAAATACAAGATATATAAACAGTTCTCAGTATGCTAAATATTGTTGTGGTTTAGTGCATATAAACAGGAAATCCTATAGAAAAGTCAGGCCATGGCTTAAAAATGTTACAATCTGTAACAAAAGGATTGAACTCTTCCTTCACTGCTGATTGATCATGAATGATAGCAGGCTCAAATTGCTTTTCTATTCATTTAGTTAGTATTTCTTCTGTGCAATCAGGATTAAAATTTCAAACAAAGCAAGTATGAAGCTAGGAGAAGGGTAGTATGGAGGAGTCAAACAGAAGTGTAGTTCATTAAAAATTCCAAAGTCCTTGTTAAACTTCGAACTGCATTGGATTTGGTCTCGGTGAAAACCTTGAGGCTCTAAAAAGGAGTGAAGCTTGGCCAAAGCAGATCTTCATATGGGAAAAGCATGGCAACAAAGCTGTATAGAGAAATTCCAATATAAGTATTAAGCATTAAGGATTTACAGGTGCAGATTTTGCTAGCTCCTGTGGAAAGAGCTTCAGCACAGCTTATTTTGGAGGAGGTAAATAAAGCTGTATTTAGCAGCCACTTGTCAAAGACAAATATAGCAGAATCAAATGGAAACCAAAATAGGGATCAGAATAAGAGATTTTTTAGATTTACATGGGAAAAAATCCTCACTAGTGACAACATCAGTATCTCAGTAGTCAAGAACAAATGACATTAAAGATTGTACAGGCACAATCATGTTTTAATTCATATTTGAATATTTTTAAGGGGGAATAATCATTATTTTTGCTTTGTGCCTGTGGAGGTCACGTGACATGTGAATACTTGGTGTCATGCATTTGGTATTTAAAGTTCATAGCCTGATGGGTGCTTTGATTCCTATGTGGAAGAAAGTTCCTGCATAGGATAAAATTGTTCCAAACCCCTCATTTTCAAATGATGCTTTTGAAGAAAAAGAGACATTCTTTTTTGTGAGTTTTATTCTCTCAACATTTTTATTTACATGTGATATTTCCAACATCTTGTGCATGTAGGCAATTTATCTTACTGCACAGTGCTGGAAACCTGCATGAAGTATTCCCTTTCAGAGAAGAAATTAATTTTTTTTTTTTGTAAGTTAAGTCAGATCGAGCTGTTGGAATGAGAAGAATGGCATTGCCAATATCTAAGTTTTCATCTGAGAGAGATTTGGAACAGGGGAAGATGATGTTCAGCCATGCTATTGCTTTGCTTAGAGACATGACACACACTTTATATACAGCTGAGTGAACAGTTTTGGAACAGGGCTGGGATACTGCATTATATTTCTAGAGCTCCTACTGACTTGCTGTGGAATGTGATTATATGCTTTAATTTCTTATTTCTCTACCTGCAGAAGTATTATATTATAATATTATGATGATTTTTTCATAAAATAAACACTTTATATCAGAAGACATAATTCTTGCTACATAGGAGCAGAATATTATCTGTTCCTCTTGCATGGTTTCTTTTTACAAAGATGAAAATATTGGATGGTGCTGGAGCAATATCAGTTCTGTTAGTTCTGATGTGCCTCACGTGGGCATGTTTGGATACTAAAATATAAAGGTTGTAAATAGGCATACACAGACCACAGACTCCTGTTCTGGCTGTTTATGGAGTGAATGGATGCAGGAAGGGTGTTTATGTGTTCTGGTAAGGATTGAATGAAGTAACAGGCAGGGAAATTACTTCAGAGTCAGAGGTTGACCACAGCAATCTGTTGTGTCCTGCCAAAATCCCCTCCAGACTTGTGAATGAAATCACCGTTTTTCATTTCATTTGTACTCTTGAAAGTAGCTGAGAACATTACAGTAGCCAAGTGATAAACTCTGGGTAAAGTAAGCATCACACAGCTTCCCGTTGTTCCAATTTCTGTTTAGTAAGTACTAATGATATAAGGCAGCCTGCAGTTGAGCACTTAAAATGTTTTGTTCAGCACAATTTTTTTATTTCATGTTCAGTTGACAGTAGAAATGTTCTTGCTAATTTCTCTGCAGTACACTTCACTCAGTTTGCTTCTAAATCCAGATGTGAAATCATGGTCACTGCACTAATGAACTCCATATTTTCGCCAAATTGAGGATATCTGTGGACCCTGACATACAATATAGAAAGATATGCCTTTGGATAAAAATGCCTTGGTAAAGTGCAATGCCTTTTCCTTGATGTGGGATAAAATAATATTTCCCATTTTGTACCTTGCATTCTTTGGAAAGTGGCCACTGAAATTACTTATATGAAGCTGTATCTCCTTATGATAGAATACTCTAGAAACGGTGTAGAAAGTTGATATTCAGAATGTTACTTGTGCCATTAGGTGGTGCTTTCAAGCTTCTCTAGCACGAAGAAGGAAGCAAAGGAGTGCTGAGCTTTGTGCAGGACGTGCTTTTGCAGGGCTGAGGAGGGTGCCGTAATGAAGCCCAGCTGTGTTGGGATGGGATGCAACCGAGGGGTTCTGGGAGAAGGAGGTGGGTGAGGCTGAGATTTGGCCTGTGAGAAGTTTGATGGAGGAAGTCACGTGTGGTCTGCGTGCTGTAAGGCTAGAAGATGATTCTGAGCCAAAGAACTTAATGACGTTAGTGCTGGTTTGTATTAGCTGAAGGTCTGGCTGATTGCACGTTGACTTTGGATGTGCCCTAGAGGCTTTAGCTCTCTCACTTTGCTGCAGATTGACTGCTAGGCTGCCATATTTGTTTAGAATGAGATTAAGCTCTTTTTCACAAGAAATCCACACTTCTGGTTATAAGGAAGGATTTTTGAAGTGCGTACAGGCTTTTGGGGAATGGGTAGGATTATCCTGGGATCCTGTTTTACTGGGATTGGTCTTAAATCAGGCCAACTTCCACCTCCTCAGAAGCTCTTTTCTCTTGAGGAAAAGAAATAAAAAGTTGGATCTGAGCCCATCAATGCAATTGGATGGTTGATATTATTTACCTGGGTCACTTTCCCAACAGCATTGCATGGACATCAATGAGAATTGAAAATAATTTACATAGGTTGCATATGATGTACTTAAATCTCCATCGTGTTAAAGGGTGAGTTGGGGACTGGACAAATGGTTTAAGCGCTTGGGTGTTCCAGATATGAGTATGAAGATGCCTTTGAGCTCCTTGCAAAGGTGGTGTCCTTCTGCTTGGTAGGTTTCTGAGGTAACGGCTTGGGAACTATTTTCTTTGCTGCATCTGTGATACACAAATTATGTGTGGTTGGAGCAAACTGCTGAGCCCCCATCAGCCCCCTGCGTGAAACAGGGGGTTAAAGCCCCCTCTCATATTTCTCTTACCTCTTGTGTTAACCACACGGATGGAGAAGGCGTCCAGTGCTGGAAATATTCTTGGGGCACATCTTAACTGGTGGTGAGAACATAGCCATTGGGATCTAAGTAAAAATATGTATGGGCAGAGTAATCTGTACTTGTCAGTTCTGGGGATTATGGCTGCCTCTGGAGAACTGTTTGAAATCACTGTCAGAGGCAGAACATTTGTGTTGCTGAATTACAGCTGCGCTCCAATATGATAGGTCCAGTTTTCTGTAATGTTACTTTTATGGTAGCTGGATGTCAACCTTCTCTCAGTCTGTATTTCCTTTACAGTAATTTTGTGGCTAAAATTTACTATTAATTTGTTCCTTTTTCTGCTGTTCACCTTCATATATTTTTGTTTTCCTTAAAGTTCCACTTTCAGTATAGCTAGTGGCCCTGTTAAGCACCTCCTCCTTGGTTTACAGAAAGCTTGTGGTGACAAAATCCCACACTATTACGACGACCAATATTCACAAGTTACATCCATTTTAATGCACTGTCACAAGTTTCTTTCTCTCAGAAGTCTGTGCTTTTGGACCTTTTATTTTGTTTTTCAGTTTCTGTGGAAATCTTCCTTCTGGTATTTTTTCTAATGGCTTTTGTACGCCACTGATGCTATTTTTCTTTTCGTGGTGAGATCTGACTTATGTGGTTAATACTACAGAATAAAACCATCTTATTCTTAAATCCAAGTTTAAATAAGATTGCTATTCATTTGTTCTGGGTTATTTTTAATCCAATATCCAAATTTCTATTTCTGTGGTTGCTTCTCAAACTATTTTCCTGATATTGTGGCTGGGATCCCAGGGGATATACAAGAAGTCATTTTGCTTACAGTACTTTATTTATTAAGTGCTTAAACTATTTTTTGGTTACATTTTTGCAGCAGTATTTATATTAAAATAGTACTGAAATAATATATTCAGCATTGAAATCCTTTTCTTCAAGACACTGTAAACATATAGCTGGAAAAACACACTGTGGAACTCCTCAGAAATGCACCGCATTGCAGGAATTAGTCCTACAGAGAACAGGAGCCGTGAAGTCCTGCTCCAGTGCTATAGATGAGGAAATGAAACATAGAATAAGTCTTGAGTATAAGAAAGCACAAATGAACTAAAAATGCTTATGTGTTTTCATCATGAGTTGATAAGATTTTCTTATTTAATGGGTGTGTTAAATTTTAATGAGATTTCATTTGTAGTGAAAGTCTGCTGCGGTCTACAGTATCCTAGAAAGCTGGATAATAATAGCAACAACTTGCCAGTAATTTTAAAATAGTGAAATGGTGATATTTGCAGCTGTGGAACATTTTATTAATACCAAGAGAAATGACAAAAAGGAATTTTAGAAGGTCTTTGAAAGAGAAAATAGAGGGCATAAGTTTTGGTAACAGTTAGTTAGGGGATGGAAGAAATAATGGCAAGTTATTAGTTATGATGATATTTGCTAAAAAATGTACACAGCACATAAGGAACCATTTAAAATCTGTCAACAGTGAATCATTATGAAAAACATTGGTTGGAGGGTACTTCTTATTTCCTAAAGGATTAACTCAGAAAAAGTTAATTTTTCTCACTTTTTTTTAATTAATGACTTTGGCATAAGCAATGGGATTATGTTGATGAAATCTATTTATGACAAAAATTTAGGAGGGACCATAAAGATTGTTATTTTGCATTATGAAAGAAAGAACTGGACACTTGGAGACCAAATAGAGAATCAATAATGCAAACCCTTGGGAATTAAGGCATCTCTTCCAGAGGCTCACAGCTGGAAGTAGTCAGGGAGAAAGAGGATCTGGGTGCATTGATTGCGCACTTTTCGTACATGGACGTGTATTGAGCCATCGTTGGGACACGGCCATGGGAAAAATGAAATGTGTATCCAACAAAGCCCTCCTGGAGGGCGAGTCCTGATGCTCATGCTCAGACACTTGAGGGACCTCTCTGGGTATGTTGTGAGCAATTCTAATCACTCACGATCAGAAGATCAGGATCCAAATTGGAATGTCCAGCCAGGATCATTAGAGGAATGGAAACTCCCTGTACAAGAGGAGATGGAAACACACTTATTCAATGTCACAGAAGAAAAGCTGAAGAGAATGTTGTGGTTGCTTATATCAGGAAGAAGAGGGGGTTTTTTTGTACTTAGTCTATTGTTGACTAAATGGCACCAAATAGGCTTGCATAAATTTACAAATGTTTGTCTTTAAAAAATATTTTCAGTTATAGAATGTGAGGATTTTGGAACTGCTTAGTTATTTTTGGGGTTTTAAAATTCTTTTTAAATCAGGAGAGATTGAAATGCGGTTGTCAGTGTTAGGTGTAATCCCTTTCTCTTTAGCAAGTGCATAGTAGAAAGCTGTATTTTTGAGACAACAAGAAAATAATGATTTTCTAGGTCTAATCCCAAGTTCCCAGTAGTCATCAAACAATATTTTTGAAGTGGTAGTTTCTTGGACACCTTTTGTATACTGAAGCTTCAGCTTCAGATTGGTGGTCCAAGACAGCTCGTTTACCTGATCCGTAACAGTGCAGTACAAAGTGTTCTGAGGAGCAAAATCAAACTTATTCAGCCATACAGAAATAAATATTTTAAAGTATTCGGGAAATATGTCCTCCTAATAGCAATAATTTTATCTTTGGATTTCTGAGAGGTTCCTCACCTCAGCTGTATCATTCCTTTTATGTGAACACCAGACTGATTGCAGATCCCCTGATCCAGCTGCCTCTGTGGACTCAGCTACTATTTTGAAACACTGTATTGCTGTGGTTATGATTTTATTTTTAGGCTTCAGTAGTATGTGTGGAGAAACTAATGACTTAGTTCAGTATGATTTCACAAAACCAACTACCCTTTTCAGAATATCCCAGCTGTGGTCAGCTCTCCTGATATTTTTGGCACATTACCATGCAGGTAATTCTAGGACTGGAGTCTAGGAGAGAAAGGAGAACAAAATGTTCATTTAGATTAGAAAACAGGGCATTTTCTGCCTTTTGATTTCAATTTTTTCACTGCTGACCAAGCTTCACTGGCTTGTGAAGTTCAAAACACTTTCAAAGTTTAGAGGGGTAAATGCAGAGTGCTCTGTGCATCAGGTTACATGTGTCATTGTCATGGTCTTTATCCAAACTTCTATATAGAATGATTTTCTTCAGCAGAAGAATGTGACACAATGTATGTGTAGAATTTCAAAATGAGATTTTAATCTCAGAACTAATCAGCAGCATATGGAACACATTTTGAAGATTATTTCAGTTTTCCTTGACGTATTAAGATCTCTTTCTCTTTGGGAAACCATAGAGTCAAGGTCCCAAATCAATGCAACTTGAGTTATTTAGGCAGCCTGTGTATTTCAAACTGGAGTCATGAAGTTTAAAACCGTTTATATCCAGCTCAGAGGGGCACTCTGCCTTTCCCTTCCCAGCCCTCCCCAGAAGAAACCATCCCCTTCGAACTGTGCAGCCTTAACAATGATACGTGTTTTAATTCCTCGGCAATCTCACTGTTGGGATGATGCTTATGCCTTTTAGTTGAATGGGAATTTAACTGGCTTTGAAAGACCTGGGGCTGGAGTTGTAAAGCTAAAGCTTTTGATCCCATGAATAACTGTATTCTTTGTGTCATTGATGTATTTAACTTGATGGTTTCATTTTTCCTGTGATCACTTCTCTTTTAACTGGAAACTGATAAGACAGCAAGCTTTGTCAGCTGAGATACTTCTAAATATGTTGTTGGGGATTGCATAGAGTTAAAAAAAATTAAACTTGCAGGTAAGATAACGTTCAGTATTGTTGTCTGTGCTGTGGGCAGTAACATCAGCCTATCAGAAAGGGCAATACCAGCCACTTACATACCTGCAGCTGTCAAGGTGTTATTCTAGGGCAGATCAGAAGTATCTTTGCCAAGATAAAATAAATTTTATAACCATTTAAACTTAGACAGGGAGTTCAGCCTCAGGACCAACAACATTATGTTTTGGTTTTGGTACCACAGTGCTGGTCTCTACCAGGAGCAATGCACTGGAAACTAACATGGAAAGGTTATTATATTCTGACTCTTAGATTTCAGATGTGACCCTTGATAGGTTTTTCAGTTTCCTCTTCTTTTTTATTACTATGAGCCCAGATTTCTACGTAATTTGATCAGTATTAATCTTTAACATATGTCCCATTCTTCTTTTCCCATGGTTAATTTAACAGATGTAAGCCCTGTTTCTTTTCTATGCAGCATTATTTTACTGTATTGTTGGAAACTACAAATGTCACGAAGATTTAATTTTTATGCTAATGGATATGGGACCAGAAAAATTATGTCTTAATTACCATTTACAGTTAGGTGGATTTCTTTGAAATTAGAAAACAGTATATACTTGTTGGCTATGCACAACAGCATATGAGTAGACAGTCCTGTGTACTGAACACATGTAACTTGTGTGTCCTACAGAAGGAATGAAAAGAGAAAACAATCTGCTATTTTGTTGTTGAGAAGAAATAATTCCATTTGCTGTACTATTATTTCCTCTTAGATGCATCCTCATCTTTGTTGGATGATACACTGGTGGGACTGCAGAGCTGACTGCCCACTCCATATTGTTTTTCACACGCAGTCAAAAGGAAAGGGAATTGTTAGGCAAAATTTTATAGCTTATATGTCAATGAGTGCTATTTTTCATAGGACTTCAATACTGCCAAATTAGTGCTATGTGCCTACCAAGTGAGATAAATGACAGCAGTAGGAGATACTTTTCCTCAACATAAAACACTTTTAGGAAAAATTCAGTCTGAATTTTATTTAAAATCAAGAAGGGTCTTGTTATCAATGTACACGCTGTACTTGTTAAGACGTACATTCGTTTCACAATTAAGTAGTGTATATGTTTCTGTCTCTTGAGGGTTAATCACTGTGAGTATAATTGACTTGTTTTGCTAGGACTGTATTGAAAATAAGGATTAAATTATTTTATCTTCTTCTTTTGTAAATATACAGTATAACAAGTTGAAATGTCACTGTAAGTGAAGCATTTCTGGCTTGTATTTGCCCTTTATCTCATTATAATGATGCCAGAGATCCAATGTAAATATCCTTCTGTTCTGTCCAGCAACCCATACTTTAATTTGGTGTAATCAGACAATAATAACCTCTGTAAAACAGCCTGTCAGGGAGAAATAATAGGGCTGTTAGACATTTGGCAAAACTCCATTGCATACTGCTGAGATACAATATCCCAGTTTTGTTGCACGTTTCTCAAGACACTTGGTTGCTCTAATGTGCTGCGAAGATCTTCCTATCATCAGATAGCACCTGACAGAAGACCATGAACAGCCAACTCTTCACAATTTAATGAGCAAATCTGGAGCAGTAATCCCATCAGGAAGGGCATGAAGTGTGGCTCTGATTACTGTATTTGCCACCAGTGCTGTACTGAGAGTTTTCATATGGTTCCCTCTTTCTTTTTCTCCCTCCTGAGACATTATTTTTAATGGAATTAACTGTGGATTAACCAGGCTCGGTGGAGGAAAAACTTCTAAGCATATCTGGATCTTTCAGGTTTTTTTTCATATTTAAAAAGTACCGTATTTATTTTTCTGAGCAGGCTTTTTCTTCTTTATTTGCGGTTCTTCAGGATCACCAAATAGGCTTTAAAGTGGTTTTTGGAAGGAGGTAAAGACTTCTTTTAGCTCTGCTGTAGTGACTGGCAGCAATTCAATTTGTTGCAGCCAGAGGACTTTCAGTGCATCCAATATACAGACACATGTAAGTGTCTAGCATATGGAACACCATGTGTTGAGAAATGTGCCACTGCCTTCTGTGCACCCCTGAACACAGTTCTATAGGACTTGTAAATAAAAACTGGAGGGGAAACGGAAGTCTATTTAAAGTGTTCAATAGAGGAAAGACAACTGAAGGAAAAAAGCCGCGTATAAATGCAAGCAAAACCATTCATTTAGTTATACTCATGGGGCAAATTAATGGAAAAATGGGATATTACTTTTCAAAAGATAGTTCAAGACCACTGCAAAACCTCTTTTACACTGAAAAGCTGTTTGAATTGCAAGCTTTCCCAAATGGAGCAAGAGTTGACATTTGGGGAGAAAAGGAAAAAAGGCAAACTTGTTTTTTGACTTAGAAGGAAAATATTCTTCATAGCACGTATAATGTTGAGAGTTCTGTGAATAAAAAGGAGGTCTGTGCTTTCGGACATGGCTTTTTGCCTTTTTTTCCTTTAAAGTACATCCTAAAATAAGTTCATAAGAGCTGTCATGAAACATTTGAACCCTGAAAGACAGGAATTTTTTTTAATGTTTTCTTTTTAAAATTTTATTTCCAGAGTAGTCAAGATTTTCAGCTGATTTAAAATTGGGATAGTTCATAACTCAGTTGTGTACTCTGTGCTGTTGAAGTTTTGTCCTATGGAGTGGGGTCTTGGGAAGTGTTGCTTTTTCTGCTGGTGGCAGGAGAGCAAGAAAAATCAACTCTATCCGTCTCTTTCATCCTGTGCTGAGAACAGCACAGTGTGAGCTCTCTAACCTTACAGCCCTGAACTCAGTCCTTGTCTGCTTCCCTAAAGGACTCCACTGTTGATTGCAGAAATGTAAACTCTACTGGGTGCTGTTATTTTGGATATCAGAACTGAACTGATTTCCCCAGTTTGATGAAAGATCTGTAATTGCTCTTAGGTTGGATGTTAAGTTTCAGCTCTCTGGATGGTTGCTGTATGAAGAAAAGGAGACCTTTTTGTTCTTGAACAGCATTTTTGGGAGTTATTGTAGTAGAAGTTAACACAGATTTTGATGACTGTAACAGATGTGAAAAGAGACAGAAGTGATCAGTGTATGAACTCTTATGCTGAGGTAAAATCTGAGTCTTGCAATTCCTCTCGGGAAAAGCAACCTGGAGCACAGCATGGGTCCCATGGTGCTTGCAGCTTCCTTTACTTCATGGAATTACATGCGTCTCTTTCTTGCTGCCATTGGCTTGCTTGGCTTTAGAGTGATCATATCAACAACATGCCCCTCATTCCAGTCTCTTTTCTTTGCTAGAAGTTAGGAAATTGCCTTTGCAGTATTGTGAGAGTGTTGTTCCCACACAGCCTGTGTTCTTCTCCAGCTCTGCAGTGTCTCTGTGTTGTCTGAGATTGATCTGTGTGTGATAGACGGTGGAGATGCTTGTTAGTTCAGTCAGCCCTCACTGGTAAGGGCAAAGTTGATCAGAGAACTGATTCTGTCTGATCCAGACAGAAAATTTAACTCTGAGGAATATGTGAGAGAAATATTAAAAGCTCGACAGTGCTGTGGCAGCTCTTTCGGTTTTCTCACCTTGTCCTTAATATTAACTCAAAGGTATTTTTCTGTTTGTGTGTACTTTATGTAAAAATCAGGGTACAGGATTTTCCTTGTAGTACTTGCAGAAGTAATTTAATTGCAGAAGGTAAATGCATGGAATTTGCCAATCTGAGAAAGTAATGCATGTTCCAGTTTATATATGTGCGTTTCTATATATAGAGATACATGTCTATATATATGAAATGAGTTATTGGCATTGTTACAAATTTGTGTTATTGTTTGAATTTTTCAGTTTAGTTATTAGAATTCTACTATATGCTTATGGACTGTTTTGAATAGAAAAGAATGCATTTGGAAAAAAGAATTGTAAAGTATCCATTTAAATTTACTTAGAGTAATAACATCCTCCTACAGAGTCACCTTACAAAGAATAACTGCAATGCATTTTTGTCTCATTAGTCTGATGAATTATAAATAAGCACTGACTGTGGAGTAATATATACTATGCATTATATTAATGTCTGTTATTTTAAAATTACAAATAATTTTAAAACAAGGACAATCTAAGCTGTTTCAGATGCAGATGCACTGTTTGTTAATTTATCAATCTCTAGATCCTATGATTTTTTTTTCCCTGGTATTTTGCCCTTGTGCTGTTGCTGCCCCATCATGCCTTTTTTACTGGAGTTGTTGGAATAATGTATTCCATTTCCATGGTTAGAACTGCCTTCTTCTTGCTTAGTTACAAAGCCTTACTCGTGCAAGCAGCTTTCTCACTTGGCTTGTAAATCTCAGTCAACTGTGAAAAGTTCAGTAACCTTTGGATATAAAAGGGAATCATGATCTAGTAAAAACCCTGAACACGATATCTCGAAGTATTAATAGGAGTTATGATGCTTGGAAAATGGCAAAATTGCCAGCTGTAGTCTTTTGTAAATCAAGATGGAGGTGCTAGTTTCGAGAAGGTGGTTTGTATTTAACTAAAAAAGGATGATTTGTGTATTGTGCTGGTTTTGTTCTGCTGCGTCTGCACCTAGCCTTTGTTACAAAACCAGAGTTAAAAAAAATATGTGAAATATACAATTCACTTGAAAAACTTTAATTGATCTGAAGACCAGCCTCACTGGTTATGAAAGACTAATTCTCAAATGTGATTTTCTTAATGAATACTTTTACTAAAACCAAGCTCCTTTACTATGGATGTTAATGTTCTTGATCAAATAAAACAAAATAGATGAACTGATATATTTTTTTCAGAACCCTAGAAATGACTTACTACATTTCATGTTTGTCTGTAATCTGTATAACACTTACAAATGTGAGACCTACAGTCTCTGCTATTACAATCTCAAAAGCTGGATCTGTGTCTTTCCTGGGTACATTACTGTAATGTGTTGATAATTGATTCTGAGAGAATTTGAACTGAAGGATCTTTGACAAAATACGTCATGGAAGTCAAAGATCAATGAAAGGTAGTGGCAGATTTTGACAAGACTAAGGCCCATCAGCCAGGTTTTTTATCTTCTCTATATTACCAAATGTTAAAATAGTCTTTTATAATGAAAAAAATACATGGACCAAAAAATACATATAACATATGTAACAAAATTTATAATGTTCAGTGTTTTCTCAAGCTGGGAGTGAAGATGACCATCACTTCCACACAAAAGTGGGTGAAAAAACCAGATGCATTTGTGTTGTCTAGCTAAACTGAGATGTTCTCCTGCTTCAGTTTTCTGTATCTGAAAGATTAAAAATCTCTTACAAACATTCTGGTACATTCGTGGTTGCCTTGGCTGCTTTTAAACTGAAGTATGAGATATTTTATATACCAGGAAAACTCTGTGTGTGTGTTAAATCTGGTGATAATGTGAGATAAGAAAATATGAAATGAGTGAATCCTTCATGAGACTTCTCTGAGTGTGGGGCCCCAATGGGAGATGCAGAGGTTTTGCAGTTTGGTCACTGTCTCTCCTGCAGAACAACCCCAGGCAAGCTGTCTTGGGAAGTGGGGGGATGTTGCAATTCTGTGCTGCCAGGTTGTGCAGGGTGTCGGGAGGTGAAGAGCTTTTTGGCTGCTCTGCAGTTCCCTGTGAATGGACAGCTTTCAATGGAATTGCTGACCAATCTGCAAGACGGAGAGGAACATGCCTCAGTGACTGCCCAGACAACCTCTGTTTGCACTTCCAGGGGGTGTTGGACTCTTTCAGTGGCCTATAGATTTGAGAATGTTTGGGGAAAAAATAGTCACATTATTTGTTCTATTGAGGAAAGGGGGAGAAAAAGAATGATGTCTCTGCTGCACTGCATATAATGACAGTGGCACTGCTTTGCCCACTTTCAAGACTTGTGGGAATTATATAAAAAGCATAGAAATCATAAGCTCACCTTTTGAAGAACACTTACCAACTCATGGCATGGTCTTCCACATAATTAATGCAATTTTGGGGGCAAACTCAAGTTTGAATTCCTTACCAATTAAAAATGCTGTTTACCCTTCTCTTAATAAAACCTATAGAAGAGGTGGCAAAGTTCACTGTATTCTTTTTTGGCTTGTTTTCCTAGTGATAGGGTTTGGATTTTTTAGTGATAGCATGAGAGATGATATGAGTTTCACATTTTCATGGGTTTGGGATTGAACATATGGTTAGTGTTAAACCTTGTAATTTTCTATGAACGATGAAACTAAAATCCATCTCAGACTGGCACCAATAAATGCCTGTCACTTTTTTTTTTTTTTTTAACTTGATTGACTTGTCTTGTTCTAAAAATAATGAGAAGATGCCTGGGTAAAAGAAAACTACACTAGTAATACAGGGCACGATTTTTCTCAGCTGGTTTTGAGGATCTTTTAAAGGTCCTCCCTGAGGAAAAAAAAGGCTAGATTATTCTGAAGGACTTTATGAGATTTCTAGTCATTCCTGATGTGAAATAGCAGTGAAATGTTCTGAACTGTATGTGTATTCCATCCCACAGATTTGTGCTGTCTGTAAATTAAAGGTTTGTGCTTGGAATTTACATGTTTCATTGAGGAGGGATTATGGTAGTTTGGTAGTCCTTGGCCTATAAAAATGCAATCTTGGTTGGAGTTTTTTTTTTGGTTGATTAGTTGGTTTCTTGGGGTTTTTAGGGGTTTGGGGTGGAGTTTTTTTGGTTGTTGGTGGTTTTGTTTGCAGGGTTTTTTGTTGTGGCTGTATTTGAATAAATGAAATTTGTGTAAAAGGGGCGAGAAGGGGAGGCTCTGTTTGGTCATATACCCATGATCAGCCTGGCCTGCAAATAATCCCCTTTTCCTCCTCCCTCGCTCCTTCCGTTCTGGCTCCAAGGCATCATTATGGAGCCAAGTTACATATTTCACACGGAAAACAAAATATCATATGGAACTGAGCTGCAGCTACCCTTGGCCCATTTCTTAATCATAAGTTTTAATGATGTCTGTGAAAGTAATGTTTTTAAAACTGATTTCCTCCTTGCCCCTTATTTGTTTGTGTGAGGTTAGCTTTACTAGGAGATTGTTGTACAATATGTAGTTTCACCATGAATTTATTTATGATTTTTGGGCATTTCGTTCCAAAGTGTTTAGTGATATGTATACCCAGTGAAAGATAAGAGATATATAAGAATTGCAAGGACTGTCATAATATCTATCATTTTATTTGCAAATCGCTAACAAGGGATCCTGACTTGAGAGTCAGCAATCAATAGGAAAAAAATGCAAGAAATTTTCTATATCTTGTTTGATGTATATATTTCAAAATTATTTGGCTGATTTCTCTCTAAACCCACACTACTGAATGGGTAAGGATGTCTTTTTATTGCGGCTCGGTTCATCTGCAGAGACAGGAATTAAGCTTGAAAACAGACAATTCCTCAGTGTTGCAGATGGTGCTGTGTTACCCTGGCACTGAGCTGATTCGCAGGTACTGCTGACTGATGTGGGAACTTGCTGAGCCCTTTAAAGAAGTGAAAGAAAGGGAAAAAATGCCAGCATCTCTGTTCTTCCTTTAGACTCGTAAATCAAAACTTTTTGCAAAGAAACACTATGTGGAGGTTTCTAGTGTCTGGTGAGTATAACATAGCTTAAGGAGCTTTTTGTACGCTTCCTGTGATGACAGGATGAAGTTCATCTTAATGCCTGCCCCCTATAGATGAGTTTTTATTAAATCAGCTTCTCAGAATTGAAGACGCATCTGTGTACAGGAGCACTTTCAACTTCTCAAATAATTCTCAAATTCTTTTCCTACTTCTGTTCTCTGAAAACATTGGATGTAAGCGTTGGGCGTATTTTAGGATTATTGTATCCAATAACTGAAGTGAAACACTTTGTCAAGAGCATGACGCTATGTTATAGCCATCCTTTGCTGGACCCATGCACATGTACACTGCCAGAACAGCCCCACCACACCCATAATATTTCTTAGAAAAACAAGGGGTTTTCTTAGCCATTTGTGTCTATTATTTTTTCAAGGCTTTCGCAATAGCCAGATTGATGAGCTTTGTAGAAAAAAAATAATCTTTCAGAAATGCACGCACTAAATAAATAAACAAATTAATTATTAATTTAAAAATACTTTTTGTGAAGGATTAACATTCTAAAAAAAATTAGCAGTGACACATACATACCACTGCTTCATTTCAGATGCTTGTATGTATCATGCAACCCGTTTTTGTTCTGGTTTTAATAGCAAGCGCAGCTTTTGTTTCTGAAGATCTTTGGAGTGAGAGTCTTTTAATCCGTAAAATACTTAAAAAACAAAAGGACAAAACTTGTTTCTATAATATTATCAGTGGGGTGAAGGAGGGAAGCTCCATGGAAGAAGGGATACTATGTATACGTCTTTATGAATCTATCAAAATGAAAGTAGTAAATAAAGTTATTATATTTGAGTCCTTTGAAACAACTCATAAGGGATTTAGATTATGTTATTGAAGGAAAGAAGAATCCTATGTTAGGAATGGGTTCCTGGAAGCTGGTTTTCTTTGAAAAAAGAGTTATACCTTTGTGGATGCATTTTTTTTTTTTATTAAAAATATCCAAAGAACAACTAATGAGGTAAACTGTGTACTGATGCTTGTAAAACCGTTGTGGGGAATTTTACTAGCTGTGAATTACCGCCTCACTTCATAGCTCAATTAACACTTCTAACTATAGACTAATTAAAATGTCAATCAGCTCTGAAAAGAAGCAAAATTGCATCTTTATTTGATTTGCTGCTGGGAAGGCTGAATGATGGAGCACATCAGACACCCACGGCTCTGTACAACTGGAGAGTGCAGCCTACCTATAACTTGACACAAAAGCTTGTAGTTGGATGATGGCCTGTCTCTGATGGGTTGGCATGTGCTGAGCTGCATCTCGCACTGAAAAAAACAACATTGGGGGTTAGGGGAACTCTACAAGGATCTCTACTAGCTTAAAAAGCTTTAGCCATGTTTTGTGCATGAAGTTGTGTACTATGACTTGGCAGAGTGAAATATTGACGCAATTTTCACACTGGGCACAAACTGTAGAGGTTTGAAGGCAGGGGAGCAAATAGGACTTGGAAGGAAGGCCATTTTTTTTCGATTTTGTAAACTTTTTTTTAGTGAATAAAATTCAGGTTGTAATCTGAACACAAAGTTCTGTTATTTCAACAAAACCCCTAATTCTGGTAACTTCGTGCCATTAGACTGTTGAAATGAGTTCTTCTCAAAATAGTTCCTGATACATTTTTTATCTGTCTGAAATTGATTATTAGTAAAGAAGTTTGTTTTTTCTTAAAGATTTTTGTATGTTGTTATTCTATCTATCCATTCCTTGCTTTGATCATGTAAATGAAAAGATATGAGCGCTGACTTATGGGGGCAGTGCTGGTCCCAGCTATGAACGGGGGTTTTTAAAGCCAGACACTCGGATGGGCAGATCTTATTACTGTTGAGACATGCAATGTTCTTTTTTATTCTTAGCCTCTGATCATTACTAAAGCTGAACGTTGCCCACAGTTGTCTGTTGTTTCTCCTTTGAGTTGTGGAATCTGCCTCTAGGGTACCAGGCAAGAGCTGGTAAATTTATGGGACTTCGTTTCTTTGTGTGAATGTCCTGTTCTGGTCTTGAGGACAATTTTGAGATTGCATGTCTGCACATATTAGATTTTTATTCTGTAGCATGATGTACCCATAGCCTTCTAAGAAGTGATTTATAACACAAAGAACTTTGGACTTGAGCAAGTCGTTTCTTGCTAAAAGCACATCCTATGCTATATTACTGTAATTCGGATCAACTAATTGGTTATAATTTTGTTTTCATTACTTCCTTTAAGTCTAGAGCTTAGTTCATCACATAGAGTAATACTTTTATATGATTGACTGATATAATAATTTTTAATAACTTTGTATGAAAAAGGTAGATATTACCGGACACTGAAAGTGATCATATCTGCTGGGGTAAATGTTTTCTTTCTGTACTATAGCTGTGGTTTCTGTTAGGTGACACTCTTCCATTTAATGCCAACAAATTGTAGTTTCTTAGCAATACACTGCAGGACCCTCTTGGATGAACAAGAATGCAGATTTCATAGAGTCTAAACTTAGCCTTTTCCTGATAGTGATACATAGCACTGATTGGTTCCTCCTGAAATTTGTTGTGTAGCAGCCATAACTGAGCATTTTTCAAAAGGGTGCTTGATACAGGGAAAGTAGTAAGATAGATTGTATTTTGATTTTGTATTTGGATAAGATAAAAATGAACATGACTTGTCTTCTTGAAACAAGGATATCCATGAGTTAAGCGATTTATTCACACCTACTCCTCCCCACATGAGAAGGAGGCATGTCTTTCCGTGTTGTTCTCTTAAACAAGTCACTGTGATTGCCCATCACTAATCTCATAACTTGCTTTCTTTTGAATTTAGTATCTATGACTTGGAAAAACGAAACAATAAATTCTATATGCCTATCTATTTCAATTTCCAAATGTCAGCATAGCAGTCCAGTATTAGAAGTAGGTTGTCAGTGCAAAATGTGAGCATTTATGACATTATTTGATGCATTTAATTTTTTAAGTGCATAGAGGTGACCATATAGAATCATCCCACTGTCTGTCTAGTGCTGATGTGCTGCTTCTGTGGCCAGGAGAGGAGGCTTTTCCAGAGAAGGCAAGTGAGAACATGGTTAGTGCATGCTGACTGTCAGCTTCTGGCAGGTTTAGATCCTCATTATCAAACCAAGCACTGAAACTGTTGCCTCACAATGTGCAGCTCAGATAGGGTATTGCTTAAAAAGTTCCCATCAGTAACAGAGTGGTATAATTTAAAGTGATCTCCATAACTTATATATTAACAAAGGACCAGGATAAATAATGACTGTATGTAGTCAGATATAATCATTAACAAACAATCTGAATTTTTATTCATTATCATTTTATTAGACAAGTCAGGTAGAAATATGGGCAGAACTGACGATATGAGCTGATTTATGATTATTTTTAATCAGCTCTTGTTGGTCTTTTTGATGTTAAATTGTCCTTGTTTCAAAGTTTATGTGGCCATCACTCACGTTCTGGGAAGACAGCATCTTTGTGCCAAGACTTATTCAGGCTTCTCCAAAATTTATATGAATTATGCAAGGCAAGTGAAAAGAAAAACAAAGGGAAAAATGAGGATCATATTTCAATGTGAATTTCAAGAAAAGTGTTTCCAAAAAATTCTGTGCCCAATACTAGCAAGATTGAAGCTTTGAGTGCTTGACATGTGGAAATACATTCCAAATTTTTTCTTTATTTAGCTCTTCAAATGTAACATTTTGCCTCTGTGAGCAAGAGGAATGAAGAAAATACTTGTAATTATTAATGTTACTTAGGTTTCTGTTTCTTTTTTTATTATAAAATACACTCAGACATGTCAGGGATTACTGGACTCTGCTGTGCTGGAAAAATGGAACGTGCTGTGTTATTTGGATGTAGATGAAGTGTTTATTTAATTGCACTGTGATAATAGATGGTTGCTAGAGCTTGTAGCTCTATACAGCAGAACGGGATTCTGTAATGCCATAGACAATTATATCCAGCTTAACTGAAGTTTTCATGTGACAAAAGGGAAGAATAAACATTCTGTGTTTAAATTGAGTTAGGAAGCAGAGTGAATTCTGAATCGATACGTTTCTACAAAAGCCTTGGCTGACAGAGTAAGCAATTAATTATGATTATTGAAGTAAACTTCATAGAAGAAGATTGGTGGGGTTCAAGTGCTTGTGTTGCCTTTACTCTTATTTTGGTGCAAATAGAAAATTACTTTTGAGAAGTGGGATTTAAGTAACTAATAAATACTAGGATACTGCATCTCTTTCTGGGGTTAAAATTTTCAAAAGATGAAGAACTGGACAATGTCTGCAGAAGAGCTGGAAGGATTTGTGGGCTGGTGAAATGCTATTGTACTGAGGGCTATCAGAGTCGATCCAAATTTTTTATAGGACAATGATACAAAGCAGCGAATTTTTAGTACAAAGACAGAAGCAATATCAAAAGGCTTTCTAAATCACGTGGAGAAATTCAGAGCTGTGCTTGGAAGCTGGATCCTGAAAAATTCAATGGAGAATAAAGGAAGAGGGTCTTTTCTGAAACAAACAAGAGAGCACTGCAGCGTTCATAGAAACCAGCAGGCAGTGAGAACGGCGTGCTCTTGCTTTGTGTCTTCCGACAGTGTATTGCTTTGAGAGATGCACCAGCAGAAAACACAAACAACGGGAGCAGGGCAATAGGATAAGATGCACAATGTCCCAGAGACCCTCGGGGGGCCTCGCTGCCTGAGAAGATTGGTGGGAATTTGTTAGTACATGGTACTGGGAGTAAGCAGTTAGCGGCTTGTAGGAAGTATCTCCCTGGGGAGCAGATAACTTCCATCGCCTGTGGATCACAGCTTTTGCCTCTGCCTTTAGCTGATGTGCTTGTAAGAGCTACATATTTACCCTGGCAGTTAGGTAGAAGACAGCAGGCTCTTTGGAAGGGAACATTGTGTTTCCAGTCTTAGATGGAAAGCCTTGATCTGTGAGGTTACTCCAAACCCAAGAGGGCTTTCAGAAAGGCATTTCTGAGAGTTTTTTTGCACAAATTTGCAGTGGCAGTGCTCTTTTGTTGGTTTCATATGATGAAATTTAGACTTTTGTTTTCATAGATGTGGATTTGGGAGTGTTTTTTCTGTCAGGTGGCATAACTGAGGTAGAAGCAGGGAGATGCTATTTCACTCTTTTTTTAGTAAGAGACTCCAACCCTTAGTGATTGTATGTGGAAATGGAGTGAGTTTGTTCTTGTTGAAGGTTACTAACAAAAAACTTGCAAGAGGAGAATCATTAATTTTTAAAGATTAATTATATTAGTGAGATAAGGGGGAAAAAAGGAAGAGCAAACTTTGGAAGTACTTATGACCCTACAGAATTGGGCTTTGACTTTATATAAACATAAGTATGATTTGGGAAGAGAATGTTGACTATTTCCTCCCTTTTTCAATTATTTCAATTAATCTACAAGAGTATGCAGTGTGTTAAAACCCTTCTGCAGTTAAGAAATCCTGGGGAGCTCAGACTTCAAGCTGAATAGAGGCCAGATTTGTGGTCAGGCATGGGGAGACAGGTATAATTTGTACTGGAACCTGTGGCAGCAAAGTAAAACATCATGTTGTTTGTGGTGAATTGCCAGGGTAGAAACAAAATTCTGCAGCAAAAGTTGCCAAGTCTAAGGTCTGTTTTGTGTTAATGAGGAGAAAACTAATGACTCCTACACAAAATCGAGTGTTGCAGGAGGATTAACATCCTACTCCATCACAGAGTTCTTTACTCTCACAGAAGGAAACAGGTTTTGATAAGATTATTCCTTTTTTGTTTTCCCTGAGTTACTTCTCTTGGTGCAGGGGTGTTTTGATGATGACAGTGGCTAAAGATATAGAATATCAAACTGAATCTGAAATATTGGTTATATGTTACCAACTTTGCAACCTACCTTAAGCGCTTGATTTGAAAAGCTGGAAAGAGGTGTACTTCCCCAGAGATAAGTGTTTAGAAGTTCCTGTCGCTTGACTTACTGTTTCTCTCATTTCACCTGTTCCAGTCACCCACCACATAAAATGGCTTGAACAACAAGAGGAGACAAAAAATATAAGGCTCACACCATGGATTTTGAAAATAAATAGTGTCAGGAGTGTTCTGAGGTGTCTTAGCTGTCACACCTTTATCACAATTGCAAGCAAACACATAATTTCTGCAAATACAGTATATTCAATTTTAACTCTCAGTGTAGATTCCTTATCTCAATAACTTTACACAGATATTATCAGGATCATTTTGCATTTAGTTATCACTCTAGTAACATCATACTGTGTTGGTGGGGGGCGGATTTTTTGGGGGGGTTTTTTGGTTGGTTTGGGTTTTTTTGACTGTTCACATATGCTTTTTTAACTTCAGGTTACGATGTTGACAGGCTGTGAATACTTTTAATCTTGGCATATGACAATTTTTTGAAAGACAATTCCTTAGAGAAAAACTCAAGCACAGCCTTGTGAAACATGTAAGTTTATGGCTCCAGCCATTTACTTTAAGGGACTGTGTGTAGCCTGTCCTCTTCTTGAAGGTCAGAGATTTAGTTTCCTGTATAAAGGACACCTGTACAAGTAAGAGAAAACCTTTAGCTAAATAATGAAATTATTTCAAAGCCAAATTCTTCATTAACAGGTATGTTCTTTATTTGCTTTTACACTTAGCTCTTTGCTTGTAATAAATTAATGTGTGCATTTTTGTAAGAAGGCTTTCAGAGCTGTTTTATGTGGCATTATTCCTGCAGTCTAACAATAATTATTCATGGTCCTCTAGCACAAGTACTCTGTTGAGTAAAAGCTCCAAAATGTTCCTTCCCTTCAAAGGACTGTGTTTGCATAGTGTTATTTCAAGTAGCTCTAGCTTTGTATTCATCAGAGCCCCATAAACATAATGGGAATTCACATTTTCATGGGGCCAATCCACGAGCCTGCTGCTTCTGCCAAAATTACTTTCAGTGAGAAGTAGTTACGTGCTCTAGAGATGTAAATGGTTATCACAAGTATGCAATAGGAAACAGTCCAGCATTTTCATTCCTTTCAATTCCTTGTCAAAATTTAGAGACATGAAGAGAAATAATAATAAAAAAATAATGCTAGCTATATTGCATACGATTTTTACAGAGACTTCAAAATCTGATGAGATAAACTTTCTGAAATCCTATTCCCATCATGATGCATTCCGCCCTTGAACAATTTCATGTAAGCAAAAATATCTATTAATCAATGTGAAAAGCAGCTGTCCTGCCATGAAACAACTTACTGTATAATTGAAAATATATGGTTGGCAAATGCTCTTATGTGAATTTGAAAGTTCATTTGGAGTTTCTCTTAGGAGTAATTTAGTTACCTTTAAGTATGCTGGCAGTGAAACAAAATGTCTGCCCTAAATGAAAAGTGAAGTTTTTGGGTGTGGGAGGAGAGTTATTAGATTACTTAAACTTCTATGAGCAATTCTTGTACGATAAGGACTTGGACCTTAGCTATAAAACTCAGAAGAAAAATATGCACTTGGATTATAGAATGGGTAATTAATGGTTGCCTGTAACACTGAGCCTGTTCAGTGAGTGTAATTAGAACAAATCAGGCAGAAACAAAATTATCAGCTGTGAAATGCTATTGTACTATTACATTTCTCCTTTTACACTTGAGATGGGACATGACACCTTAATTGAACACATCTTGATGTTGGTGTTCAGTTTTAAAGCAGACACAAGCCTGTCTTCCTCTTACCAAAAGGTGGTGAAGAGTTTTAAAGTAGCTGACACCATCCCCTTGAGAGGGAGAAGCTCACACTGACCGAGCTGCTCAAGGCAGTGATTGGCATCACAGGTTAAGGTCACTGGTGGTCAACATCCTTGTGACACCTTCACTGGTCTCTAGGTTTGTTAGGAGCTCTTGGCATTGTGGGATATCAAATATTCTTGGGGTTATGGATGTGCTGGTGGATCTTGGAGTCTGTCTGCAGTGGTTAACCCTCCCTCACAGGCGGGCTCTTGACACCGGTGCCCTGCGTATTAGGAGCTGTCGCACACAGTCTTTTTTTTTCATCCTGGTCAGTCTGTGAGGCAGGAAGGGTGAGGGGTGGAGGGAGAAATGGGCTGGGCTGCAGTCCTGCAAATGACATGAAATTGTACAGACACACCAAAATATCTTTGTTTGGAAGGCATGGCATGTAATTCTCATTGGGCTCAAATTTGATCCACAGGAAATGGTGATGAGGTTACTATAGGTTACTATACTATATCCATGATATCTCATTAGAAATAAATAATTTTCTACCATCACTCTGAAAATGTCCTAATGCCAGTTGTGTCAGCAACAATAAATGTTGTGTTATGGTGCAAGTAATCTGTGACATCACTGATTTTTATATCAAGGCTGTTCAGGTTTACCAAAACAGACTCCAAACTGGCATAATTTTTTGTATGTGTCTATGTTTTTCCAAACTCCTTTTTTTGTGAAAGTTCATACGAAAATTTGAAGTTTGTGTCTTGCAGTGTGTTGACTTGAATGGTTGCAGATATTTGCTGTTCATTATTTCAGTCTAGTGCTGGATTTTCCCACAGCAGCAAAACCCTTGTATGTCTAAATTATAACATATGATGACTTTCATGACTTTCCTGTTTGCAGTGGTCAATTGCCATGAGAGCAGCACTGAGCAGGATTATAAAATGTGTGTACATGCCTCTGGGATATGCTTTGACCTGCTGGGTCAGAGCTGAAGACTGACTCTGCTTAGGAGCTATTGTTTCTCTGTAACAAGCTTAAAATTCTAAAATGCTAGCCTAAATGTTTAATGTGCAGAGAAAGAGTCACGAGTGTGTGTAAGCAGGGAGCATTCATTAGAGAAGGGGCTTCAGGTTTCCTCAAACAATATCAGGACAAATTTAAGAGAAATGGGGAAACTCCTTATCCTTTCCCTAAGGCAGCTGGAAAAGAGGCACTTTGTCATGATCTGCCAAGAAGGGCACATGCAAAAAAAGCTGTTTTCCGGGTTTCATGGGTTTTCTTGTTTCGTAATATAACCAATTTTTTAAAACCATATAACAACAAAAAGGAAGAGAAGTAAGTCAGTACAGCAGCTGTTAAAAGAAAAGGTAGCTACTGTAGGAACTTGCACCTGCAGGAACTTGAACCCTGTTGAGTTAGAAATACTCTTGGTAAGGTGGTGCTGAAAATCGAGGAAAGGGCAGGGGAAAAACTGAAAAGGTGTGGGCTAGGAATGTTCATGGATCTGACCCGTGAAATGTACTACCCTCAGATCTATGATGTTATCTTCCACCATTGCACCAAGGCTGAACATAAGCTGATAAACTAAATTGTTTAAAGCACAAAGTGTTAGCAGCAAGTGAAAATGAATAAGTACATCTAATGTTTCTGTGGTTTGTGGCAGAAAATGTCTTGCAGCAGCACCTCCAATACTTCAGTATCACAGGGCAAAATCCCCTGAAATAAGAGGAAACAACCCTGTGTTGGTTGTGCTGTGTGAAGAGAACGCGGAGGCATAGAAATATGCCATCCTATTTTTGTGAGATCCCTCAAGACCTCTCACTTTGGTTTGATTTTTTTGGACAGAACACCTGATGTTTCAGTATTACAGTACTTCAGAGTAGCCTTCCCTTCTCCAAAGAGCTGAAGGGCCTTAAAGAGAAGCAGTAGATTCTCTTTGAAATACAGCCAATAGAGAAATGCTATTGGTAACCTTTCAAAAAGAGATGAATTCCTCCTCAAGGCTAGCTATGTTATTCCTCAGCAATGATAGGAGAGAACACTTTGAAAATAGCAGAGATCACCTGCAGAGGTGCTGCTTGCCAGGTTATACATGCTATTTGTTAATTGTGGAGTGGGAAACCTGTGGTAGAAACACTAACAAAGACCAGAGCCATGTTGTGCTAATTGATGATGGCATAAGCTCGGCTTCAGGGCTTTCTACTAGAGCAGTTTGGGGTTTCCCCAGTCCTATGGAAATAGTTGGGGTATAACTGTTCCTGACCTTTAGTACCTAGCAATGTAAATAGCATTGCCTAGGTGTGTTCTCCCGGCAGAATTCAGTTTCTTTTTTGAATATTAACATGCAGTTATAGTTACTTATTTAAACTCAAAATAGACAGTAAAGCATTTTTCATAATCACTTCTAAGATCCTGGACTGTGAATGTGTCCTTATATCTTTCACATGAATAATAGTAGATATTAATCTTGGTGGAAAAAATACCTTCATCCCAGATCCTGTGAATATCTTAGTAGTATCTTTAAAGCTGTTCTGATATTTGAGAAGTCTGATCATATAGTATTTGATTTTACTGTCACACTTGCTGTTGCATATCTATTAACTTTGATTTATGTCTTCAAGCCAAGGGACATTCGGGGTATTGACATTTTTTTTTCTTGAAGGAAAAAGCTACTAAGGAACTTAAACAAAAATAATTCGAGAATTAATTCTTCTGCCTATTTCTAGAATGGGTATGAATCTGTCACATATAACAATGAGGTCCCAGCAGTTAGTTATTTATTCTTATGGTTTGAGGTCTACTGAGTCCCAGTCAGAGTTCCATTGAGATATGCTGGCTTCAGTTTTTAACCAAGAGGAGTTTCCCCAGCACAACCATACACCTAATCATGGGACTTAATACCAAGTGTTATGAAGGGCAGAGAGAACGGAGAGTTAAGGCATTCTGGTGCTTCCTTCCAGTCTGGATGTACTCAGCTACACGTTATTTAATTTGATGTGTTTCTTCCAATGCAATGTTCCCATGAAGTCACTAATAACCAAATACTGTGTGTGAGCTGGGGGTGGTTGCAACACACAGATCATGGTTTTTCCTCATGGATTTTCTTGGGGAAGGGCTGCTTCTCAGTCCTTCATGCCTATTTTTCAAACCACATCAAGGTGTATGTACAGGGGAAGGTGAATCCACTCTCCAGTGGACCTCACAGCAGAATATAGTCATCTTTTGAAATTCCTTTCTGAATCTGATTTGCCAGTGATGAGTGTGAATAGACACTGGGGCTCAGTGATTGCATCACCTGTGTGGTTTAATAGAAAGATGACTTTTCCCCCTTGCCCTGGCAGTGGCTTTCTTTCTTCTGCCACTTTCTACTCTTGGAGAGAAACCTCCTTGAATGCTCCATCAATTATTGCGTTGTTCTGCAAAAAGACCTCCTGGTTTTAGAAGTCTCTTTTTATTAGGAGAAGAAAAGAGGGGCAAAAAAATTACTAAAAGCATTATCAAAAATGTGCACTGAGATTGAGGCCAATAATCCCCGGGGTTTATATTTTGATAAGTGTTTTTGGTGGTTAAGCAAAATACAAACCATAGTATAAATGAATTTGCTGTCAATGTTCCTTACTTTTGCCTGATTTTGTAAAGCTTCCTTCTTTCCTTTCCTAGTGTTGTGAAGGAAACTATGAAACATGTATTTTGGTGATTGAAATGTGTAAAGAGATCATTGCTTATTTAACATAATATTCTGAGGACATAACCGTTGATTAGGAAGCAGTAGGGTGTTTTTGGAGATGATTTTCTTTCTACCAATGCTGCAAAATGTGCTTGTAAATATTTTAGTCCATTTTGAGAATTCATCATCTCTCTCTGTGTGTATGGCTTGGTTTTATGTATCTGTTTATTTATTTATTTACATTTCATGCAGATATCCAAAGAAGCATGACAGTGGGTCTGCCTTCTCTCTGTCAGCACAGCTCTTTGCAAGCTGTATTGAGTAATGAGTTTTTAAGCAGAACTGCCCTCAGAATTAGTGGAGTATTCTACTTAAAATCAATGTCACAGTCTTGTTCTATGTATTCGCATACATTAATTATATAATTGAATTGTGCGTCTTAATAATTACATGATTACACGCCTTAAATGTGTAATTACAACTACTTATGCTAAGTGCATGACCAAAAGCATGAAATTAAAGTGTGAAACTACAGTATATACAGTATTTGAATAAGTGTGATTTAGCTGTTTGTGTAATAAATATAACTTTAAAATAAATAATATGTTCAGCCCTTTACATAATATTCACTCTAAAGATTACTAGGAGGCAGCTGGTAACGAAAAAGCCAAAAAATACTTCACTTTCTATGTGGAACACATGTGTCTTGATTTTTATCCTGCATACTCTGCCAAGGCAAAGCTTGATACCTGCCATGAGACAGTGACCCCAAAGAATGATCTTAGATAACGTAGTCATGCAAAATTAATAATAAATCTCTCATGATCTTCACATACAGTATATTTTAAAAAATCTGTTTCATGAATTTTTGTGTCTGTTTGTCATATGTTCTGATGCTGAAAGTCAGGGGTGTTAGGATCATATGAAATGACAGTAGCATCAAAGTAAAATGAGTCTTATTGTAGATGGGCTGAAACTAATTTTGCAGATCAAATAAAGTCAATATTTCCTACCCATATAACTTAGGTAGAGGCTAAGTTAAGGAAGACCACTTAAATAGATCTTTCATTGCACAGTCACACCAAAATAACATGATATCTGCCCTGATGGTTTAGAGATGCTGGAGGTCATGCCTCCCAATTCCCTTAAGCCTCCAGTGTCTATACATTTTTTTCCAGATAGGGTTTCATTTGTAAGAAACTCATCTCCATCCTCTGTCTTCCCCACTTCACATTGAGACACTGGTTCTTTCAAAGGTTTGAGTCTCCAGAAAATGCTTCACAAGCTGGGATTTTACCACTGTGGAGCAAGTTGAAGTTGTAGAAGAGTTTTGTCCAGGGATTTTTATAAAGAAAGCTCAGATGTAAAGTCTAGCCTCGCTACCTGTCTGCTCTATTGCAAGATGCCTCACTAACTCTTCAGCTTGGCTTTGCATTTATTTTAAGATGAAGTCATAGATGATGTTGGAGAAAGGGAGGTGTAACCATTGGGTTGTTTTGTGGATAGATCAACTTTTTTGGTACTGATAATTTTCTGGGGAGGTTGTAAAAGTAAGGTTTTTTTTGGTTTTTTTTTTTTTTTTTTTTTTTT